>VDFB02271358.1:1224260609-1224522427 GCA_007258455.2 Sequoia sempervirens | reverse complement strand
TTAACTAATGTGGTGTTGGAGAGTCTAAGGTTGGATTATTTAATATTTGTTTTTTATCAGTCACTTAAGTTATTTTTATAAATTAACTTTATAACTTATTTATTTGGATTATGTAATATTTGTTTTGAAGGGGTTGGTAGTCATCGTAAAAAGCACCTTGAAGCCTAATATTATAACTTATAGTTGTTTTAGAAGGCAACAAAAGCGAAATAGTTTTCTTATGAGCATTTGGATGCCCAAGGGAGGTATAAGGTGTTAAAAAATAATTAAATTTTAAAAGGCTCATAAGAGGGGGGCATCGGAATTCGAGGGAAAAGTATTTCAAACCTAAAGTTGCCCTAATTTCCCTCTCACCTTCTATAAAGTTTCATTTCCGTTCTCATTTGCTCATCTTCTATTTGGAAACTTAACACGATGTTGTTGTAATGCTTCCAGAGTACTTTGGTTGCGTGTTGACGACAAAAACCCTCGCCGTATTAAGCCGGTTTTGGTGGTGAAAGATCCACCCTAGCCAGATAGGAATGGTTCCATCCAAGTATCACATTGTGCTTCAACAAAGTTCTGATTTTCAAAGTTTGGGTGGTGATAAGAAGAAGATTTTTCTAGTATTTTGATGCGGGTTTGGAGTTTTGGTGTGTTAGAATGTTTGGCTTCAATTTGGTAGTTTTTGGAAGTGTTTTGTGGGTGTTTCTAAGGTCTGATTTGCATTTCCAGAATTCTGGAAATCACCATTTTTAATAGGTCTAAAAATGAAATCTGTTCATAGCTCCGTGCACACTTGGTCTTCTCTTCTAGGTATTGGCTTAATGGATTCCTCATGCTTGGGCACCCCATTTCAAGCATTCATTTGATGTATTTGGTGAAGAACTGAATTTCTAGAGCTGGTACCCTACCTAGGGAAGGGTGCCTTCATGAGGGTTTCTTCGATTTTATGATCTGCCAATGTATAGGACCAAAGTCTGCATATATACATGATTTGGTGGTTGTTCTTTGGCGTGGGAAACTCATATGTTGCTGTTTATGTTCACACGTGACATGTAATGTAAATCAACAAGTGTTGTTGTTGATGAACGTTCATTTCGAGGTCTGATTATTGCTTTACCAGGTCCGATATTCCATTGTAATAAGTCTGATTTTGATCTGCAACAGTTGCTCTTATTATATGTTGTTGTTTGAAATAGAAAGCATTGTTATCTCCTAGTTATATCTTCTATTTGCATTATTCTATATGTTGGCATGCATCTTGAAAACACATTGGAAACAAGCACTAAACATAACAGCAAACAAACAACCAGAATACAGTGAAAACACAAACAGCATACAGAGATTTCAAAAAAAAAAAAAATCAAGGGGTGTATGTTACAGTGGTATCAGAGCAAGTTTTCCTGCCAGTCTGTTGGAGTTCTAACTTTGGCTACAGTTCTTCACTTGCATGTCAGAGTTTTAGCAGCATTTGTAAGTTTCAGTAGTTCACGTCTATTTGCATGTTGGTGACCAGCACCTACATGTCTATTTTCGTGCCTCTTTTTGGCAGTTGTCAAAATCAGAGTTAAAAGATGACTACAGATAAGTCTATACTTGAGTTGATGCAGGAATTGAGCATGCTAATGAAGGACCCTGACATTAAAAAGGCATATTCAAGGATTGTTGCAAAACATAAAAATTTGGATGGAGAAGATGCTTTGACATATAAGGAATGTGTAACAGAGCCCCAAAATGACCTCTTAGCCATGCATGTAATAGGTGATGATAAGGATTTGTTTGACAAAAAGGACAAAGCAACAACCTTGAATGCTTCTCTTGAGCTATCCAATGCAGTTGTTGACACTAGTATCAAGTTTGGCAGAGTTGAGATCAGTCATATACCTTCAGATGATGGGCTTAGTGAAGGCAAAAGGGATGAAGTTTACCAAGCAGTTGAAATAGGTGAAGCTTTCCAAACAGCAAACAATGATGATTATAGATATGAAGACTTAGGTGGTTTGGGTTTGGACTTCCAAACTAAGGCTATGGAGGGAGATACTTATGTTGACTTCAGTAGTGGTGTGTTAGAGAGCGATTTGTTCAAGGAGACAACATCACAGGAAGGGCACAGTGATCAAATCAATCAGCCTTTCAATGCATGGAATTTGGGTATATTCACACCTAAATATGATGAGAATCCTACATGGGATGAATTCCATTTTGATCATGATGATGTTCTGATTTTAGAACACAATGAATGCATGAAGGATGACATTACTGGTGTTGATCCATTTTTTGAGAGCAAATCTAAATTATCAGCACATGCAGCTAATTTTGAGCAGAAGATTAGTGACCTTGATGATGTGGAACCACAGTCCACTGCTGAAAACGATAATGGGAAAAATCAGGTGATGGGGGAAACAACCACTCAGAAGGTATACATTGAGTATACTCTTTCAAAAAGAAAACATCAGCTCATAGGACCATGGGATCCAGGTGTTTGGGGACCAAAGTATGATGAAGAATCAGTTTGAAAAGAATCCTTTTTTGACCAAGCTGCTGTCCCAACCTTAGTGTTAGTTTTATGATCAGATGTAATGCACAGAAAATTAATTCAAAATCAAACACAATAGCACAGCAGATACCCTGGGAAAACCCTCCTCTTGAGGGAGAAAAAACCCAGCAACAATATATCTCTTATATATTGAATCAATACAATAATGATCTCCTTACAAGAGGCCGATATTCAGGCCCAAATACAAGCACCAATGAATGATGCAACACAGCAATACAAGACATAATTTGCTGATGAAAAACTCAGCCTCTAATCATATCGAACTGCCTTGAGAAGAACTCGCACATGAGATGGACAACGAACTAGGATGAAATCTGAATGATCAACAATGAATTGGCCATCGAGTATATATATAATATGAAGGTCGCGTCTCTCCAATGCATCAAGTCGGCCACCTTGAAACATCACGTCTCCAATATTCAAGAAGTCGGCTAGCTTGACATTCACGCCTCCTCAATATTCACATTATATCAAGGTCGGCCTTGATAATAATATTAATCGTGCCTCTTCATTATAATATGTCGGCCTTAACAAATGGATATAACTCTTCAATCATCGTGCCTCTTGAGGACTCAATAAATTAAATAGCCATGGGCTATAATTTAATTTATCTCATGTAAGAAGATTGCTGGAAGAATACTACTGACGCTGCTCAATAAACATCAACACTTAGAGCATAAAGAATACGAAAAGGATGCCTTGGAGGGAATTGATTTTGAGAGGCATGATCTCGAAGACATCAGAATTGTTTCTGCTTTGGGCTAATTTTGATCGGAGGCCTAGTCATGAAGATGAGGCAATCCTTGAAGAAGAGGCACACGAGACTTCGGGCAACCATGGTGACACCATTGCAAGGTACAAAGGAAATTTTGATTTTCATATGCATTATAACAGCAGATCACTAAACTTGTGTGGTCTTGACATTAATGAGCAAGCCTGGAAGAATCAATTAATGGTGTCAGTTGAAAATGAAGTGCAAACTTTATCTAACTTGGATGACATGAAGAGTCTTGTTGAAAATCTCATCCAAAAGACACCCAAAAATTGGTGTGAACAATTTTTTTCTCTTGTTCATTTGCAAAACATTAAGAGCATAGTGGGAGACATGAAATCAGACTATTTGAACATGATCAAAGATAGAGATGTGGCTACTAAGATTGCAAATAAGGCTATATCTACATCCAAGGAATTAAGGGGTAAGATTGAAGAGCTTACCATTGAGCTTGAAACAATCAGGGATTCATTGGGCAATACTCAAAATGCACTACTTGAAGTAGAAAAACATCTTTTTGTGGCCAAACAATTCAAGGAACAAGAGAATAGAGAAAAGGCTAAAGAAATCATGCAGGTAATTGGGGAGCTTGACTTCATTCAGGAGGAGTATCAACTTGGTGATTGTCCCAAAAAAATCAGAAAATAGGAGTTTGGATCAGTAGGAGGATTGGTCTAATTTTCGAGAAGAGGATAATCTTCAGTATATTGATAATCCTTTGTTTGAGGTAGATGTTGATATGGCGTATGACAATCCACTTTTTGAGTTGGATGATGGGACTCCTCCTAGTTTTAGCCTCGCATTTGGTGAAAATAGCAAGGTATGGGATCCTAGAGAAGATTCAAAACTTGAGTTAGAGTGTGGTTTTCAGCGTGGTTTTAATTTAAGTTCACATTATGAGGCGATTGCTTACCCTCCTAGGAGACCACTGGATATGAAATGTGCTAAGAAGGAGGCAAATGAAGATTGCATAGGGAGTATTATGACACTAGGAGATGCAGTAACTTCATAGGATGTATTGATTTATGGAGACTTTAACGTTTCAAATTTTGAGAAGTTTCCAAACAATGTTCAGAGCTTGCTGGAAATTTAAGAACAGCAGCAAGGAAAGGTGGTTTAAAGCTTTTTATTCACATAGTTTTGGAGGAAGAAGGATTTAAACATGACGTCTACATGTTTGACAATCCATCCTATGGATTGAGTGATGTTATATATTATACTAATCTTTCTTTGGGGATGGTTTTGATGACAACAATTGCTCCTCGCATTTCAGTTGTTGGTGCTTTCATGGATGGGCTACAAGGGATTACAAAAGAAGTCACAAATTTCCATGATGTGCATGTTGATATGGAGGGCACTTGGAGTTATGTTGTGCACCTTTCTAGTCAAGTTGGAGGTCATTTTTGGTTGGGTATCCATGCTTCAAGTCCTCAACATGGATTGACGGAGCATATTGGGTTTGGTAAAAAGGGTCATTGGAGAGATAACGAATAAAATTTCAGAATTTATAGAGTTGTCCCCTTCCTGACCAACTATTTGGTGGTTCTATTTGTTCATCAACAAATGGATTGGAGAGAAATTTTAAGTAGGGTTGGAGAAATGAACGGATGGTTACACTTGGGAGTGTTCCTTGGCATAGAAAGGGTCAAATTTTGAGTCTTCAGCTTGTTCTTTGGTTGCAGGCCAGCCATCTTACATTTGGAGTTACTCTCATTCAGGAGAGTTCGCACATCATTTCTCATCAAGAAGGTAAAAGGTTTCAATTGGAGGGTGCTCTGAAGTGCTTCCCAGCCACTTTCGAAGTGTTATTATGCAACAGTATGCTCATCTCACATGCTAATGCTTGGGAATTCCATTGGTAATATTGTCGTCCCTTGAGTAGAGCACTAAATTCATATTGTACCTTGTTGATTCCAGCTTTGAACAGCAGTAACTATTGGTTACTTCAAACCTTTTGAATTAAGAGAGTTCATCATATGAAGGTTTGTGATGTAAGCCTTGGTAGTTCCCTCTCGGTGTTGGTTCAGGACAGCAAACTACTACATGCTTGGTTTCACTATTCAGAGACTCTCGAAGCTAGAATACCCAGAGTTTTCAGGAGTCTTCATGGTCGTGTGTGGTATTATGAAGATATGTTTGTTGAACTCTTGCAAGGGATGGTTTTCCTTTTAGCAAGAAGATTTCAAGGAGTCACATTTGCAGTCGTGACTCTGCTTGACACCATGAGGAGATATGTTGAGGAGTATTGTTTTAGGTTGAGCAGACTTACCTTCCTATTGCCCAGGATTGTGTTAGGCAGTGGTATTGCAGATATGGACTTCTCAGAGATGCTTGGGCAGGAGATGTTGCATCATGTAGATTTCAGGCGTTCCAAGTATTTCAGATTGAGTCTCGTGGATGGTATCATTTCGGGGTTGCAAGAGAGGATAGTGCAAATTTGGCACAATGGTTTCACAGTTGTGATCAGAATGGTGCAACTTCAGCATGGTGGGTCCCTTCTGAGATGGATGTGGGACCCTGGGATCTTACTTGGTTCTATGTTGATTAGTCTATTGTTTCTGGAGTTGTGGTGGCATTGCTTGAGGACAAACATTCTTTGGGAAGGGAGGACTGTAATGTCCCCTTTCTAGCCCTATGCTTTTCAAAGGCTAATAGCCCATTTCCGGAGTCCCATGGTCTACTTGGAGATATTTTTAGCGTTTTCTAAATTCTTAGAGGGTTCTCATCTGTTTTTTAGGGGGTTCTTTGCAGGAGTTTCCTAGTATGATTTTTGGGTCTTTCTGGGTATTCAAAGAGCTTTGGTGGGCAGTTACATGCATTTTCATCAGTGCCTATTTCTTGACTAACTATTTTTAGTAAATTACGACGACTACCCAAAATGTGCTCAAATGGTGTTTAGAGTCGCTAACTATTTTTAGTAGTATCCTATTTTTAGTAAGTGTTATTTTTGGCAGTGGGTTTGGCGGCAGTTCAGCACTGGGTTACTATTTCTGCCAATAGTGGCAGTTGCGGTGTTCGACATCTTTCTATTTTTAGTAGTCGCTAATTCTCAATACTTATTATTTATGGTAAGTCACAAGGCATCACAATGTACTTCAGTTTTGTGCCAGTTTGATATTTGGGGGAGCACTTACCATTTTTAGCAGTGCTATTTATAGTAAGTCTATTTTGGGTAACTGGCCTGGGCCTATCTTGTTCCAACAGGTTCATTTCCTAATGTTCCATTGCAGAGTCTAAAGTTGGATTATTCAATATTTGCTTTTTATCAGTCACTTAAGTTATTTTTATAAAATAACTTTATAACTTAAGTAAAGGGGTTGGTGATCATCATAAATGTTAATGTTGCAGCTTCAGGCGTCACTTCCAGCCACGAATTAGAGAAGAAAAATTAAATGATAGCTTCCAACTATTTAATTTATATGTTGTCATGTGAAGAGGCGCTTCACTTCATTTATTTGTTTATCATCTCTTGGCCGACTTCCCTTGATATTTGAATTATTTAATTTGTAATTTATTTTCCTTGTGGCCAACCTTGTTCTTGAAGAGGTGCGACCTCTCCCAAGCAATGTATAAATACAAGATCATCTCTTCTCATTTTACCATCAAGCAAGTTCGATCATCCTTCCTTCAAGTGCGAATTTCCTTCAAGAGCAGGTCGAAGATTTCTAAGAGCAGATTTCGATATCTAAGGAGAGCAGATTGTAATCTGTATTTTGCATCTAGAGTTGGTGCTCTTACTTGCCCTTCAATTCGACCTTATTGTACAAGACATTGTTGATTCTTGAATAATATATAAGTGATATATTGTTGCTGGGTTTTTCTCCCTCAAGCGCAGGGTTTTCCCAGGGTATATGTCGTGTTATTGTGTTTGATTTTTGGATTAAATTTTGAGTTTTATATCTGATCATAAAACTAACAGTAAAAAGCACCTCGGAGCCTAATGCTATAACTTAATGTTGTTTTAGAAGCCAACAAAAGCGAAATAGTTTCCTTATGAGCATTTGGACGCCAAAGAGAGGTATAAAGTGTTAAAAATTAAATAAAGGCTCATAAGAGGGGGCATTGGAATTGGAGGGAAAAGTATTTCAAACCTAAAGTTCCCTAATTTCCCTCTCACCTTCTATAAAGTTTCATTTTGGCTCTCATTTGCTCATCTTCTATTTGGCAACTTAACAAAATGTTGCTAGAATGATTCTAGAGTAATTTGGCTGCGTGTTGACGACGATAACCCTTGCCGTATTGAGCTGGTTTTGGTGGTGAAAGATCCACCCTAACTAGATTGGAGTGGTTCCATCCAAGGATCACATTGTGCTTCTACAAAGTTCTGATTTTCAGAGTTTGGATGGTGATAAGATGAAGATTTTTCTGGTATTTTGATGTGGGTTTGGAGTTTTGGTGTGTGAGATTGCTTGGCTTCGATTTGGTAATTTTTGGAAGTGTTTTGTGGGTGTTTCAAAGGTCTGATTTGCAGATCCAAAATTTTGGAAATCACCATATTTAACAGGTCTGAAAGTGAAATATGCTCATAGCTATGAGCACACTTGGTCTTCCCTTCTGGGTATTGGCTTAATGGATTCCTCATTTTTGGGCACCCCATTTCAAGCATTCATTTGACGTATTTGGTGAAGAACTGAATTTCTAGAGCTGGTCACCCTACCTAGGGAAGTGAGCCTTCTTGAGGGATTCTTGGATTTTGTGGTATGCTGATATATAGACACAAAATCTGCATATATACGTGATTTGGTGGTTGTTCTTTGGCATGGGAAACTCATATGTTACTGGTTATGTTCACACGTGACATGTAATGTAAATCAACAAGTATTGCTGCTGATAAATGTTCATTTCGAGGTCTGATTATTGCTTTATCAGGTCTGATATTCCATTGTAATAAGTCTGATTTTGATCTCAAACAGTTGCTCTTACTATATGTTGTTGTTTGAAATGGAAAGCATTGTTATCTCCTAGTTATATCTTCTATTTGCATTATTCTATATGTTGGCATGCATCTTGAAAACACATTGGAAACAAGCACTAAACATAACAGCAAACAAACAACCAGCATACAGTGAAAACACAAACAGTATACAAAGATTTTAAAAAAAAAAATCAGGGGTGTATGTTACACCAATGTAGAAAGCTACGTCACAAGGTTCGGCGAACTTCATGCATGAAGTTCGAATTTTCCCGAATCTCAAATCTTTCTTTGAAATTTGTTCAAATTCGCGAGTAATTCGTACAAAAAAAAATGCAGCTGTTCTTTAGGGTTCTGCAAAACGTTTTTTAGGGTTTTCGAAGTGTTTTTTTGGTATTGAATGCCACAGGCAACTCTGAAATCCATCACAAGTTTCATCTAAGACCCGTTGCAAGTTGGTTTTTCCTATCTGAGAGCTGTCATGACTGTGAAAACTCCATTTCCGTCACGATTTCTGCAAGTTCTGCCATGATTTCTGCAAGTTCTGTCATGAGAGTGCCCAACGATTCTATGCTTTGTTAAGTCATGTGTGGAAGGGTCTATTTGGATAGCGTTTGAATTATTCGCTTCTATAGATCGATCATGTGCTTTTAGAGATCGATGATGCATTTCTAGCTCCCGATTATCGAAAATAGTGAAGCGGGTGGCTAAGGAATTATCCAAGATAGGAAAAAGAAAAGTCATCAACGTTTATAAAAAGTAAAATATTATTTTATTTATATTAAATTTTTATTAGAAAACCAGCATTTATCATATTTAAAGTTAGATGATATGCTTTTGGAATTAGCTGTGTATGTTTTTTCATCGACGTTTCGGATCACACTCAGTGATCCATCATCAGGAAGAGGAAGAATGAAAAATAGGAGTGCAGATCAACCTAATAAAAGGTGGGGTAGAGAAGAGGAAAGAGAAAATCATTATGGTTCTCTTTCCTCTTCTCTACCCTACCTTTTATTAGGTTGAACTGCACTCCTATTTTTCATTCTTCCTCTTCCTGAAGATGGATCACTAAGTGTGATCCGAAACGTCGATCAAAAAACATACACAGCTAAATCCAAAAGCATATCATCTATCTTCAATGGACTGTGGAAAACGCATACCAATGATTGCTGCCCTTCATGGGAGGGAAATGGTTTTCATATTTAAATTTAACATTATTTTACTACATTTATTTATTTTTGAATATTCACATTTAATAATTAAAATCTAATATTTTAATATATTTAATTTTGATTTAAATCATTAATATATAAAATTAACAAATTTAAATATTTAAATTAAATCTTTTAATTTATCCATTTACAAATATTTTAAAATTTGTTGCTCAATATAAGATTATTTTTATTTTTATAAATTGTATATTTTTTACATTAAAAATAAAAACATAATATATTTTTAGTTTATTATTTTAATTAAAGCCTAATATTTTTATTTTGTTTTTAAAGTTAAACTATTTTGATAATTTTATTGATATATTATTTATATTTTTAAAAAATTAAATTATATAAGATGAATTTAATCCGAGTTTTTTACTTTTCGAATTTTTTCCTTGCCGAACTTCATCCGAATTTCAATGTTGCCGAACTTGAATTCGAATTCAAACCTTGTGACTTACGTAGAAAGTAAGCCTAAAGATAATCTCAAGTTATAATCTCAAGTTATAATATAATTTCAATGTTGCCGAACTTGAATTCGAATTCAAACCTTGTGACTTACGTAGAAAGTAAGCCTAAAGATAATCTCAAGTTATACCAACTACACAATAGATTCATCTTGGACAATGCACTAAGGAACTATCTTTTTGCAGCAAATCATGCACTTCAACATGAGACTTTGGACCCTCTCAATCCAAGCCCTTTTGATGGCCCTGAAGCTAGTACCCAAACTGCTAAACCATATAGAATTATAGGCTTGATGATTGTACCAAAAAGGCACGGTTTAGAGATATGTCCTAAAAATGGATTTGAAAGCACTAATGTTACAAGACAAAAAGAAAGACATGCCTCTTGAAAAGGCACAAGTGACAAAAAAAACTTCATTGTAAAGGATGGACTAGGTAATTGGACCCCCCAAGTATGTGTATGCCAATGTAATATCTAGAAGTTTTCTTTTGTAGAAAAACTATAATTTGGAAAGGTAACACTTGGAGATATTAAAAATCATTACCTCAATTTTACTAAGGTCAACCACATGTTTTCAAAGTCCACATAAGCAACAAGGATGTCAAGTCGTCACTATAAGCCATTAACAAAGTGTGAGAAAAGGACATCATCATTGACAAAAAGAAGAATAGTTATAACCACCTCATGTAAAATACAACCATCATCTAAATGGGTGTGCTACTAAAAAAAATCTTCTAACTCACTAAGGTAAATGTCAAATAGGGTCAGTAAGAGAGGACACCCTTGCTTGACCCCAATGGTACTCTTCACAACATCAATAAGACCGTGAGAACTATTAAACTGCCCAATAACTATCTCATAAAACCTACAAATGGTAATAATCAGTCTAGAATGTTGATATCTCTCAAATTGAAAAGTAGGTGTCCCAAAACCAAGTCAAAGGCATTTTTGAAGACCAAAAAATAGAAGAAGGATTTAAAAGACCTACAACTAGCTTCCTCAATAATAGCTCAAAGAATAAAGATGTGGTCAATGGTTTGATAGTCCTTCTTGAAACTTACTTGCCCCTTAGCTCTAATATTATTACTTTCCAAATAGCTTCATATCTACATTTCCAAAACCATAGCATAAAGTTTGGCAAATGTATGCCTAATCATAATGGTCCTATAGTTGTGAGGGGTAGAGAGATCCCTAAGCTTATGAATAGAGTGAATGATGTGTTGGGACCATGACTAAGGAAAATGCGAACACACCACCTCATTAAAGAGTGTTTCAAGAGGAAAGGTAGGGGAATCTACACCATATTTGATGGATTTACCTTGAAGACCTTCACAATTTGCTTCTTTGTTGGCGCGCAACTTCAAAAGAGCTTCCCTAATCGAAGTGAAGAAGACGAAACAGGAGGGTCAAGGAGTTGGGGCAACAACAACAAGATGGTAAAGAACATCATAGATGGAACTAGCATAGGACATCCATTCATTAGGAGTGATGTTGGATATGGTGTTTTTTCTTAGGAAAAGAATATTCCAAAAGGTTTTAGGTGAGTGGTGAAGATTAGTAAGAAGGACAAGCTATCTGGATGCAAGAAACCTGCATTTTTTACACCAATGAAGATAGAATACTCCCTATGGAGGGTGAGTATGGAGGAAGGGTCATGGGCTAAGGAAAACAAAGCATATGGTGTAGGGATGTAACTCATGGTCGACTCATTAGTTCATTGGGAAAGATCCATGGTGGGAAGGGGATCGAGAGTAATTTTTGGTGTGGGGACAAGCATCAAGGGCACAGCCCAAAGGGTTTGAAACAAGAATCCACACATGGATTAGATGGTGGAAAAAGGGAGGGAATAGAACCCAAACATGAGAGGGAGAGACAGACAGCATAATCAATGGTGTAATCTGTTGAATATTTTGTCATTGATGTCAAGCTTCAGCAGTGAGACTTTATCGACATGGGATATTCTTCTACTATTGTTGTTTACATTGAATAGTAAATTGGAATAAAATAATTTGGCTGCTGTTTATTCATCAGATGACCTGCTATGTCAGCATATCCGTTTTAGTGCATAGACATTAAGCTTGCTTGCATTTCATTTGGATGTTTGGTTCGATTGTGGTTGGAGTCAGCATTTTCATCTATTTTGTGCCAAGTGGAATATCTTTTGAGTCTGCATAGTGGCGGACTTCTATGTCAGCAGAATTGTTTTTGTGCCTTGTCAAAATTGTTGCCATGTTAGCTTTGAACTTCCAAAGGTTCGGGTCATTTGAATTAACGGCTTATTCCCTATATCCGTTTTTGAAATATGGTGGATTGGATATTTCAGGAACCTTTGTCGATTACTATGGGGCGGCTCATATTTTAATATGCCAAATCTTTTTTGATGAAAATTTTATGAGTGTTGACAGTTTATGGAGGGCGGCTGTCATGGTCCAAGTTTATTCATTGCCACAATATACTACGGGACCGAAAGTGAGGGTGGCTAATTCTTTATAGTCTGCAACAGTTCCTTCTTTTCTCAGACGTGTTTTTCAATATATGCGATGTCTCTTTTATTTTCTCCAGCATTCCTTCTTTGGTTGACGGCTTCTATATTCATGGCTCTTAGAAACATATGCTATATTGGGTGTGTGTGTTTTTCTTTGGTTGCAATTTCTACTTAGTCTTCTGTGGCACAAGTTAATAATCAAAAGGACTGCTCTGATCTCATATATAGGCATTATTTTTCAAGTCAAGTTTTTGAGTGTGTGCTTCTACGCACTAGTGTGAAGGAGACCATGCTCGTAATTAATTAACAATGCCATATTTTATTATTAGGATATGCAAAGGCGTGAGTTATGTTATCGCTATCCTTTCTTCAATATACGAGTAGTGTGCATTGGCTGCGTTAGTTGGTTTTGTAAGGAAAGAAGACATGCTCATCTTATTTTCTGATGGCCACTATTAACTGGTGTGCATGCATTTAATTTCAATGAACTATCATTATCCTTCGTGTACCGCTAATGTAGACCTGTCACAAAGGCATTTTTATGGCACGAATCTTATTTTCTTTCTACTTTGGTGCTAAGAAAACATCTATCTTTCTAATGCAAAGGAGTAGGTGGGCAAGTGTGTCCTATTTGTGTGTCAATTCAAGCTGCAGACGTGTTGAAGAATTTGTGGTCGACGGCGTGAGGTGATTGGAGTATCATTGTTATGCTTCTTCGAAGGTCTTGACTGAGAAACAAGCATCGATGCATTGAGGGGTGTTTAGTGTTAGTGTTGGTATGTCCACTTGTTCTGAACATCAGGTTATATGCAGTTGAACTTGTGTAGTGTGGGCTGCATTGCTTTTGGGGCCGTTTCAATTTCCACAAGCAATATATCTCTTTTGAGGAAGCGGCAGAAATTAAAGGCAATACATTTCTTTTAGAAATTTGAGACTTATCAAAACATATTATTGTTATAAGTGAATTCGGCCTCTGTATTTTTTGATATTGGTGCGAAGCCAAATTGAAATGGAGTTATGCTGAGTGTACCTTGCCAAACCTGCAATCAAACTTTCGATCATTTGTTCAAGAGTTTCTGAGTTGTCGAAATTTTCAGTGAGTTGGTGCCCACAGTGGAGTTGGTCCTCCAGCCATCAGAAGTTGGTGCTTCGGGGACTTGGTGCTCTCTGTGAGTTGGTGCTCACTTATGTAATCTGGGTTGGTGCCCATTATTGTTCATGAAAGCTATTGATCTGCCATGGTTTTTTACTTGAAACGGGTTTCCACGTGAAAATTGGTGTTCTTCATGATTGATGGTTGCTCTTACTATTTCTATCTCTGATTCTGATGTTTTAAGTTTTAAAATACTGATTCAGCCCGCCCCCCCTCCACCCCCATAGTGTTTTTTGTGTGCTCTTCATAATCATCATCAAATATGGTATATCTAATGCTAAGTGATGTGGTGTAATGGGAGAAAACAGGACCAAGAACCAATATGGGGGGTGAGTATCAGTACGGCATGGTCAGCAAGGGGGGCCTAACGAGGAAAAAGGAAATCAAGATGTGGGGGATGAGGGACCTATCCTTGAGAACATAATACACAACGCTTCCACCATTATAATGGGGAAAACAAAAAAATCTATCAAATTCAAGGAAGTGAGGAAGCATGTTAAGAATGTGGAGGCTTTGAGATTCACCCAACTAGAGAAGGTGTCTCCCATAACCCATAACTATAGAATTCTTGCCAATAGAGGTTCTTTTAAACCAAATTCCTCAAGATCCAACTCATGAGGATATAGCTCATCCTACGTACAATGATGAAAAGGTGTTTGAAGCTTCCTTGAATAGAAATTGAAATGACTCAAAAGAATGAATCGCCAAAAGTGGAATACTAAAAGATCTTCAAATAGAGGTCAAGGCATGGGTCCCCATCAACTTGAATGAAGAATGGAGATGTCGTGAGAGGGAAGTAGCAAACCACTATGAAGACATCCCAAAGAAAAGATGGACCCCTTTGAACTTGAGCCACGTGTACCTAGCGTGGACATCAAAAGCCATAAGCGAAACTCTAGACCTGAGGCTATACGAAATAATGCAAGCTACACCACCAAAACCACAAACCCCACTTGATCTATGGTTGTAATGTCCCCATTTTTGGGTTCTCTTGCATTGTAGTTGGCTCTAACCTTCTCAATGTGTGTCAACCCTATCAGAGGGGTTATTTGATGTTACCTGTGCGCTCGGATGACCTAAGGGACTCAGATGGCACTTTAAAAAAGTAATTTCGATTATTGGTGTGTTCTCCAATATTCTTGGAGAGAGCACCTATTTATAGTATGAAACTTGATCGGGTCCGATTCTCATTATTTATCATCGATAACACTCCAATGCAATCAATTTTGTATTTCGATGCTTTTCAACAATTTCGCAAATTAGATGTATTAATGAGCTATAATTTAATTATTTTTACTAACGTTGCTAATTTTATTAAAATAATTTATGGGCACCTTAGTATGATAGCTCGTTGGAATGAGAATTGAAAGTTATAAATGTTAGATGTCAATAAAGTGATTTTTGGTGTTGCAAATGTTTAAATAATAATATAAATCACTTTTTGGAGTGATAAAGTGTATTTAATTTATAAAGTGATTTTATATTATTTTCTAAAAGGCTTCCGCTGGAATGTTATAAAATAAGTTTTATGAGCTCATTTGCATTATTCTAGATATTGTTTATTTCTCTTTTGGAGATTTGTGCCTGTGGCCAAATTTCTCACCGGAGAGATAAAGACCCCCAATGGTTTCCTGACAGCCAAAAACCCGGAAGGTAGTGCAATTCCAACTAGGCATTGACAGTGTGCTAAAGATTTGGGATTTGGGGATGAAAACCCTCAGATTTCATTGGAGCAATTTTATACAGAAGTTGCGTTTTTGCTAAATGTTTGCAGATAAGGGTTTGGAATAGAACGTTTTATCGATACGGCTTTTACAAGTTGCTCTAGTACAAATTTATTAAATTTGCAAACAAATAACAAAATTATCAGTGCTATGTGCAAAAAGTGAAGAAAATAGAAAATAATAGTGTTGTGTTTGCATGGTAGGTTGAACAAAGATATTTGTGTTGTGTGTGCCTATAAAACAAAGGAAATCTATATATATATATATATATATATATAAATTTCAGCTAGGAATCACACCAGCCATACCATTTCAAGCTCCTAAAGAAGTCGTACACATTGTGGAATTTCCAATGAAAGCATAAAGAAGGCTTAAAGCCTTAATAAACTCCAATTGTAGCCTAAAAAGAGAAAGTCAAAGTGTGTAAGCCCTCCACAAGGAATTGCACCTCTAAGGCTGCTGTACTATTTACTAAAGGGAAATCATACTACTCATTAAGGAGTTGAACATTTATCAAGGCTGGCGTACAGCTATCAAGGGGTAATTTAAGAGATGAGAAGATGTTGATTGGACCACATTTTTGCATCATTACAGGTCAGCAAATGAAATTAATAAACATTTATTTTAGTTGGAGGTTATCAAGCTTGTAAAGAATTGATATATGTGTCAGTCATTACTGCATTTATCAATAATATTTGGGCGCACTTGTATTACTCAAAAACTAAGGAAAAGAAATTTGTTACATCCCACCCTAGATGCTTCAAAAACATTTTTACTTTTTGCAATATGACTTATGAATGATGCAAATTTTGATTGGTTAGTGCATGACATGAAGGGATCTTTGTGATTAAGTTCTGTTAATGCAATGAGAATTATGCCATTATGATATATGCTATGATCTATTCAGAAAGAATAAATTGTGTTTTGATGCCCTAGAGAAAGAAAAGTTTATTTTGCAGTAAATGTATAAATAGAGAATATACAATGGAGATTTTATCTGGATGTCAAATTAATTTTCGCTTGTTTGGAGTTTGATGCAAGGTAGCACGTACCACAATCTCCGGAGGAGGGAAAGTATCATCTGAGTAGAGAGGTGGTGTTGGAATGCTCTAGAAATTGCCATCTAAGCTAGGGTTAGGTCAAAGAGGTCTAGGAACCCTAGACGAGTGTAATAGGAATATTGTTTTGAGGTAAGTCTTTTGTATGATTCTTGGATGCGGTTTTGTCGTAGGTGGTTTTAGGGTTTCGAAAAACCAATTTGCCTACCTTCTGTTTGTCAATGAAATTAAACCAAACAGGCATATATGCAAATGTAGGAGGAACCTCCATACACCATTGCGGGTGTACGCATATGGATGCAACCGCATGACGGCAAGCAAATTTACGAGCATGTGATCGTGCGTATGCATGCATATGTGCATACGCGTATTGATGCATACATCCCTGAACGTGTGCATGGATGACTGTTCAGTTTAATTATTCCCTTCATCACGGGAAATCTAAATTTTGGCACCTAAACTCGTTGGTGTGGTATTATTACCTATTGAGTTTGAAATTATGCCAGATACATGATAACGCCTAGAGGCATTTTAATACAAATACCTTCTCAAGGTTGAAAGGTCAATGTTTAAAATACATAAGTATTTAATTGAATTACTTTTTATTCAAAAATGAATATTTTATTAAATTTAAAAGAAGCAGCTATTATGCCTTATCGCCAAATTTTATTTTGGTAGAGATTCAAATATTTTATATATATTTTTAACCCTCTCATTGAATGGAGGACACGGGCTATCATGAGTTGGTGGGATAAGTGGCATCCATATTATATTTCAAATTAAACCATATTGCCATAATCTGGAACGTAGGCCAAAATCACATTTAGTGGTTCCTTGTTTTAAGCCACAAAAGTGGCGTGTCATCTAAAAAAGATTTTACTGGCTAAATCCCCGCCACCTTAAAACTTATCTTTTGATTTTGATTGATATTGGAGGAGCTCAACTTCCTTATGGGAGGGAAGTTAGAGAAAATTGGGGGAAGGTGGTTATCTTAACCACCTAATATCCATTCGACCTCCTTTAGTTTTGAAAGGATCTTTCCCAAAAAAAAGGGAAGAACACGCATTTGTGGCTGGAGCTGGGGAAAAGAAAAACAAAGAAGACTCATTGGTTTGAATTGAGAGGTGGAGGAGAGACGTAGCTGAAAATAGGAGAGCTTCCATGAGTTCAAATCTCTTGTAAAGGAACAAGACAATAGGCGTCTACAGCAAGGGCTTAGCTGAGCTGGGAGATACCTGAAGTTGTGCTCTCATAACAATCATCTTCAAAGAATTCTGTTCCAGAACTCTTAATCAGGCATGTACTGTTCTTGAATAAATTATGAATGGGAAATATGTGCTTTCTGGTAGAAGAAAAGTCTAGGAGAATATAATAGCAAGTGTTTGCATTCTCTTGAATCGAATTAATGCTTTTGAACCATGAAAAGTTCATGGAAACATTGCAGCTAGTGTAGCATTCTCTTGGAATGAAAGAATGTTTCTTGCTCCAAGAAAGTCCATAGAAATAATGCAACATGTGTTTTGTTGGTTAGCAGCCATAATTGTTTCTTGTTGAATCTGCTGTATTGACATAACTGTTCTTGTTAAATCTGTTTTACACAGTATGCTTGATTGCAAGTTGCTTACTAGGTCTTTTTAGACGTAATCTGTAACTACAGATTCTTGGCGCCAGACCATCATTTTGGGTCATTTGAAAAAGAGTTTGTGCGGGCCGAATTTGTAGTTTATATTTGTTTGCCAATATATTTATCTAGCATGAAATGCCAAGAAAACCAATAGGTTAGCACAAAGCTTAACCTAGAACAATGATATCATAGAAGAATGACAAGAGTTCATAATACTTGAAAGAACATGCAAATGTTTAACAACGAATGTAAGAGAATTTCAGTTGCAGAAAGAGAACTGGTTCTTGCTTGTTACATAAATGAATCCTTGGTTATGAATGCATTCTTGGTAACTTATTATGCATGCCATTTAGATGGTTAGAATGTATAAAGTGCAAGTAAACACCCAAGCTGTTCAAGGGATTGAAAAGGTTTTTGTTGTGCCTTCTTGATCTAAAACCCTGTTATTTACTCTAATAGAAGTGTAAGTTCTAAGCTGAGATTGTCAGCCATAGAAGTTTGAAAGGTTTCTTGAAACCCTAGTTTCTTGTTAATGGTCACACGTGGCAAGTAGCCAAGAAGAGTGTGTCTTGTTTGAACCCCTAGTTTCTGGTTAATGGTCACGTGGCAGGTAGCCAAGAAGAGTGTGCCTTGTTTGAAACCCTAGTTTCTGGTTATCGTCACAAGTGGCAGGTAGCTAAGAAGAGTGTGCCTTGTTTGAAAAAACCTTAACTACGTTATAAGAGAGTTTTCCCTAGGACAGGTGTCCTTGGTAAGAGTAAAGGGTGGAGAGAAAGTCTCTCGGAAGCCCTAGTTTAGAAGTGTTTTTCCAAGTCGAGCAGGGTAGGTGAGTCTATACAGTAGTACAAAACTATGGCCATAGTAGGTGCAGTTGCCACTGACTGTACTTTAGTACTCACAGTAACCCAGATACCTAACTAACCAAAGTTGCCTGCTTAGTAGGAAGGAATCCTTAGTAGCATGGCAGAGTCAGTTAGGTAGGGTTTATCACCAAAGCTCAGATGGTTGTTCTGGAGGGATTCCAACATTACCTTTCGTAAGAAGGGAAGAGTCCCTTTCAGTTAGGAAGGTGTGCGGGGGACTGCACAAGTCCGTGTATGGTCGAAAAGCACTCCGATGATGCTTTCCCTCACATGCAAATGGCGAGCCAAGTCTTGGAAGACGCTGTATCCAGATAAGGACTTCTAATCTCTTACCTTTGCACCTCTTATTCTAGTACTTGAATTTATGAATTCAATTTTATTCATGTTCTTTAAGTAGAATACTATCTTACTTGATATTATAGCAGCAATGGATGCATCTTGCTATGTTGTTTTCAAAAAAAAAAAAAAAAATGCTCTAGTTGATTGAGAAATCTTTATTCTTTTTATGTTCTATGCAATGTGGTTGTTACAAAATTTGTTACATGCATCTAAGTTTGCGCATATTAAAGATATTATATCAAAATTATATTGGATGCAAACTGTTTGTCAAAATGCCCATATGTAACCTTGGTTCAATGGAATGATTTTATGGTAAGTTTATGAATTAGAATAATAGTTGCAGCAGTTCTAACTGTTTGCATTTCAGAATACTTTTGTAATGTCCCCTTCTCAACACTAGTCCTATCTGATGACCGTTAGCCTATCTCAAAGAACTGTAGGCTAGTCGGAAGAAGAATTAGGGTTTCTTGTTTTCTAGTAGGCTTCCTTTTGAGTTTTCAGGGGTTGCATGCAGGAGTTTGGCAGTTTGTTTTCTAGGTCTTTTTGGGTTTTCAGAGAGCTTCAAAGGGGTGTTACATGCATTTTCATCAAAGGATATTTTTGGACTTACTATTTTTAATAAGTTACAACGACTGACCAGTTTGTGCTCAAACGATGTTTGAAGTCACTATTTTTAGCAATATGTTATTTTCAGTAAGTGTTATTTTTGGCAGTGTGGTTTGGCAGCAATTCTGCATTCAGTTTCTATTTCTGGCAATGCAATAAGTGGCAGAAGCTTCTCCAGCCTTCTTTGAGTCAGAATTGGAAAGTTATATCTTAATCCATTATTTTGATATTTCTAATGTGCTTTTTGGCCCCCCACGCCTAGGCTCATTGACTTAAGTTGTTTTTAACTTGTGTTTTCTCATGTGGATGTCCAAGTTGGATAGATTATTGCATTTTATAAAGTTAAATTGGCTAAATGAAGTTAAGCACCCAAAGTCAATTCAAAGTTGGAAATTAAAAAGGATATTTTATTCTCTTCTCTTGGCCATCCATTTTGGAGGGAAATGAAGATTTGCATTCTCGGGTTTGGAAATCTATAAATACAATGCTCCCCCTCTCATTTGGTTTTCACATTTTCATATCATAACGAAGTGCTGCTGAATTTGTTTCAGACTCTTGCTTCAAGGTTGGAATACCTCCTTGCTCTTCAACAGTTTCAGGTTTGAAAGACAACTCCTAGCTGATCATTTCATGCATCTTCATCCAGAGGTTGCAATCTAAGCTTCAATGGTTATGGCTTCATTTCTTTTTTCAGTATGGTGTGGCTTTGATGTCTTCTAAGGCATTTTTTGGTGTGTTTCCTTTGCTGTTTGCTGTTTTTTGGAGTGCTTCTACATACCTAGCTGATCCACGTTTCTGATCACATCTTTCTGAGGACTATGCATGGAATAGTAGTGCATGAGTTGTACTCATATTGGTGGCTTGTTGAGTGGAGATGAGTGCAAAGGCAATGCTACTAAATGAAATAGAGGACACGCAAATGTATGAGGCTAAGGTTGTGCATGAGTTTGTCCTTAGATCATTTGCCTCTTCTTCAAAAGCAATGGTCTCCATTGAGAGTTGAAGAAACTATGCATGAAATTGTAGGTTATACGACTTGAGTTGATCAGCATATTCATCAATCTTGACTATGTAGAATAATCAATGAGTACCTAAGTGAGTATGAGTCATGGAGTGAATGATTTATCTATCATAGCTGGATTGACATGAGCAAGATCCAAGTCTATAGGATGCTAAGATTGTGGTGGGTCCAAAAGTGGAGGAATGTATAGTAAGTAGCTCCAAATTAAAGAGGAGATGTGGAACCAAATACTATGGGAGATCAAGAACGAAGCTACCCTCACTACCCAATGGTATAAAGAATAGTGTAAGGACGATATTATACTGACTTGATCTTGCAATG
The DNA here is from genome assembly GCA_007258455.2 of Sequoia sempervirens. Taxonomy (NCBI): domain Eukaryota; kingdom Viridiplantae; phylum Streptophyta; class Pinopsida; order Cupressales; family Cupressaceae; genus Sequoia; species Sequoia sempervirens. The sequence goes on along the minus strand of VDFB02271358.1, from coordinate 1,224,501,328 downwards.
AGGACCCTTGAAGCATTCCTTTTGAAGATGCAACCAAAATCTATTGTTGACCTAAAAGGTTTATGGTGCACGATGGGCATCATGGCACTCCTTGTACTTCTATTGTTAGTGCAGAAGAATCTATTGGACCTGTTGATGAAGGTCTTAATTGCATTGAATGAAGCAATGTGCATTATGCACTTCTAGATGCTATGTGTGTATCTTGGATGTTGATGGAGCATAGGAGATGTCAAGGAGCACCACAAGTTAGAAACCAAGACATGTTTGGAAAGGGCTATGCCCTGTATAGTTGTGCAAAGCTCAATTGTATGCATGCCAGATGTATGGAAAGTTGTCATCTCAAGTGCACGGATGTGTGTTGTTGTGAATGCATAAAAGATGAACGATGTTGTTGACCAACTTTGTTTGACCATCAATTTGTGGATGCAAGATTCTAGAAAAATCCAATTGTGTATCCAACATAGTCCAAAGAGTTTGCCAAAAAGTGCTAACAAATCTTGGGTCGCAATCAAAGACAATAATTGTGGGAAGCCTGAAGTGGATCCAAACATGGTTAAAGAAGATGCATTTAGTATCTAGCACTGTGTTGATGTTCCTGCAAGAAATCATGATGGCTATTTTAGAGAACCTATAAACCACAACAAAAACAAAGTCATTCTAACACATGGTGGTTGTTAGGTCTCTAAGAAAATCCATGTTAATTGACTCCTAAGGACATTGGGGTAATGCAAAAGGAGGGTAAAGCCACAAAGTCTTGTTAGTAAACATGGCAATAAAGTAGGGTATGTAGGATCTCAAGTGGTGTTCAATGTCAATACACTTGAGTCCAATGAATTTTTTAATAAAGCAAAACAAGTGTTTTGGTGATGCCAAAGTGACCTACCAATTTGGAACAATGCACTTAAAAGATCAGGCATTGTCAAGGAGTTCCTAAGGGAATATAGAGATGCCCGAGCTTGTAGACAAGCTTAATGGACATAGAGAAATCACCAATAGTTGTACCTTGCACAAGCACATTGTATGGCTAAGTGAAATCTTTGTCTCCTAAGTATAGTGTGTTGAATATTTTGTCATTGATGTCAAAGCATTACAAGTATTCTTCTTGTGTTTTTGGCATTCTAGAAAAGTGAGTTGGAATGAAATATTAGAGTACCTCTGAGCTTGCAAAGTAGTTGTTTATTCATTAGATTTTCAACGTAATTCAAATATAAATGAGATGTTTGATTGTCAGCAATTAGTTTCATACCTCGTCAGTCCCCTTAAGGATACTTTTTCAGAGGTTCTCAAGAACCAAGATATAGCAGTTGAGAACATGGCAGATAAGGAGAAGGGTCAAGCCTGTGAGAAAAGTGCAGAAGCTAGAACTAAGAGGAAGTTTGACACTATGTTGGACATGATGGCCCAGTTACTTGCTAAGATGAACCAAAATGTAAACCCCATGCAACTGAACCAAGATGCTAAAGTTAGTGCCTCTAACATGAATGCAAATGGGAGACCTATTGGCCAACATGTTGCAATGACAAGGGGATCAGCCCTTAGACCTCTCCTTCCTACCTTTACTCAAAGGGAGGAACCACCTGCTAAACCTGAAGTACCATTGTCGAATGAAGTGAGAAATAGTTAAATGGAGTATGCTTTCCTTCTTGCTGAGATTCGAGAGATATTGTCCCTAGACCAATACATGAATCAGAAGAAGAGGAGAGGAGGCGGAAGAATTGAGAATCGTGCTCCTATGCCTCCAATTAAATTTCCAACAAGCTTTTGGGAAGGTTACCTTGGCTCACTTTGATGGAAGTGATAAGTGTTCGGCAAGATCATGGGTCCAGAAGCTTGACAACTACATCTCACTAAGACCGATGCTAGAAGAAGATGCCATCAAGTTTGCTACCTTGCATTTGGATGGGGCCGCCCATTAGTGGTGGTATCACGGTTTGGTCACCCTTGGCCATAACCTTATTGTGACTTATGAGGAGTTTACCAACAAACTCATTGAGAGGTTTGGTACCAAGGATGTTGAGGTCAAGTTTCGTGAGCTCGCACAGCTAAAACAAATTGGTTCACTTGACACGTACATTGCAAATTTCCAAAGGCTTTCCCTGATGGTACCCAACATCACCAAAAGAAGGCTTGTAGTCCTATTTTCTGAAGGACTAATGGAACCTTTCAAGGGGTGGGTGAAGGCTTTTGATCCACCAACTCTAGATGAAGCAATGAAAAATCTAGAAGCATGAAGTTGGCTGCCCCAAGGCCAAAATTTCAATCCAAGACTTTTTCTCACAAGAAGGACAAGAAGCATTCTTCAAATCAGACCAAAAAGTTCCCTTCTCGGATGGATGATGACCTTCATGAAGAGCTCTGCAGGAAGAAATTATGTTACACTTGTAGAGAACCATGAAGCAAGGATCACAAGTGCTTCAGAAGAGGCAATTCCCATCACATGGAGGCATATTTTGATTATGAATCAGAATATGATGTATCAAAACAACAGTTTGATTTTGTGGACAGCAAAGAAGAAAGAGCTCCGAAAGAGTTGGATAAGGACAAAGGAAATGGGGGTGCATTTGCCCAACTTTCTAGTTTTCAGAAAAATGAGTCTTTTAGGTTCCGTGGAATGCTTGGAGGGCAGCGAATCGTTGCTCTAATTGACACTGGAGCAACACAATTTCGTTGACGAAAGGGTTGTTGCAAAGAGAGGCCTCAAAACAAAAGAGTTTGAAGGTTTTTAGGAAATGGTGGTCGATGGTTTTACTATCTCTTGCAACCAAAAGATCTCAAATATGTCTATGCATTTGGGTAACCATGAAGTCAAGGATGACTTCTATGTTGTTAGCATTGGAGATACTGATGCAGTGTTTGGCATTCAATGGCTGCAATCTCTTGGAGAGACCACTTTGAATCTGCAAACTATGGAATTGAAGTTCACAACAAATGGGAAGAAGGTGGTGTTGAGAGGGATATCAAATGGAGGCCCTCGTATTGTGTCTTTCAACAGGATGCAAAGGCTGATTCGTCATGACCAAGTAGAATGGGCAGCAGAGTGTTTGATCATGCCTTCCAATCCAACAGAGGATAAGAGGCACTACCATCCTAATGTTCAATCTTTGATCACTAAAAAGAGTAAGGTGGTTGGCAATATACCTCTTGGGAGACCTCCTAAAAGGGTAATTGAGCATGTCATAGAGCTTGAAGAAGAAGCCAAACCGGTCACAAGAACTCAATACCAATATCCAAAGAGGAAGAAGGATGAGATAGAGAAGGCTATAAAAGAACTCTTGGACATGGGACACATTTGCCCAAGCAAGAGTCCTTTCGCTTCTGCAATGGTTCTAGTGAAGAAGAAGGATGGCACTATGCATATGTGCACAGATTACCGGACTCTAAATCAAAAGACCATCAAAAACCGATATCCCATTCCCAGGATAGATGAGCTACATGGAGTTGTCTAGTTTTCCAAGATAGATCTCAAATCAGGCTACCATCAGATCAGGATGAGAGAAATAGATATTGAGAAGACAGCCTTCAAATGCCACTTTAGGCATTTCTTTTTAGTCATGCCCTTCAAGTTGACCAATGCACCTATGACCTCCCAGTCCAGTATGAACAGGATATTTCAAAAATAGTTGAGGAAGTTTGCACTTATCTTCTTTGATGATATGCTCATCTACAGCAAGTCATGGGAAGAGCATCTCAAGCACTTGGAGGAAGTGCTTAGCATCTTGGAGTCAGAGTGTTTGTTTGCTAAGGAGTTCAAATGTGAATTTGGAATGACCGAGCTCCTTTATCTTGGGCACGTGATCAGCTCTAAGGGAGTTAGTGTTGACCCAGAGAAAATTAAGACTATCTTGGATTGGCCTCCTTGTAAGAGACCAGGTGTCTCTCAACCCGATCACTGGCCGATAATACTGAGGTTTTTGTTCGTTTTCTGTATTTTTTATTTTTTGGTGTTTTTGGCATATAAAAGAGAAATTGCGATTTTGCAAGAAATGCTTGGAAAAAATAATATAAAATACCAGAGGCTAAAAAACTACAGAATATAGATCAGATCTCGATGCCAGATAATTTATTAATCTTTCTAAATGATTACAACTGTGATTAATCAACAAGCATAGAAAAAAGCAATAACATTTATTGAGAAAACCTGGTTATTGCAGCCGCCCAAAAATGATGAAGAAAGGTACGGCCAGCTTCAGAACTAATGTCTCCAGCCACAAATATGATGCAAAAGACTCCAGAGACCTAGGCGCCCACACTAGAGAAACCAGAGGACCAAAAAGCAAGGCGTCTTATCCAGTAAAGAAAGTACGGCCTTTGCTGCTACAAATGTACGGCCCAACCAGCATTAAAGAAATCCATACAACCTTGAAGTTTGTGCCTGAGGTAAACAAAACACTGCCAATGCAATATTCTCCTTCTGGAAGGAAGATCGATTCAACTCTAAATAAAACTCCACAATAAACTCTGTAATAACTTATGGATGAAGCTATTCAACTAACAATCTTCAACTGGTATTGCACAGTCTCAGTATGCCTGATTCTGAAGAGGGAACGTTCTTCAAAACCCGATGATCTGCAGAAACCCTGGTTTCTCAAACCCCAATGCTCTCAGAGAGAAATAATAACAAATTCAAAAAATCAACCATGAGTTCGATTTGCTTTGAGGAAATATATAAGCTCTCTTAAGAATTCGACCCCTTCTCAAAAAATCAATTAAAATGCATTTAATAATATAAATTCGCCTCTTCTTTGACTTAGGCAATATAATTAAATAATGGCGTCCCTTTAATGAGTAATAAAATACTCATTATAATAATAATTCTCCGTTATTATAAAGTATTAAATACTTTATAATATGCCATTAATAATTAACACTTTAATATTTCATTAAAGTGACTTTATAATATAAAGTCATAATAATAATCATTTAATTATTATTAAATGCTCCCTTATTCTTCATCTGCTGAACAAACTGTCAAACTGGGTCGAAACCGAGCTGACCAACTGAACCAGGTGCCCTGCCAGAAATAGCAGCTCCTGCCTGCCTGACTTACTATAAATGGTAAGTATTTGTAAATCCCTCTGAAAGTGTCTGCTAAGGCCCAAACCTGAATCACCTGATGGAGTGATGTTCCCAACACTGGATAACTGCCTAAAGTGATCCTCTAAACACTTTTGCCAGCCTACGAGGATCAGAATGATAGGCTAACCTCAGACATAACTGTACTGCCTAGGAAGGGGACATTACACTCCTCCAAAGAACTTTCATAGTTGAAAGGGTTTTTGGGGCTTTGTGGTTTTTACAAGAGGTTTGTGATGGGATATTCTCAGATGGCTGCCCCCTCTCACTAATCTCACCAAAAAGGGGGCATTTGCATCATAGTTTGCAAACTCGGACTCGCCGCGGACTTGGCGGCCCAAAAATATGACTCAGACTCAGGACTCGGCACGGACTCGAGAAAAGACTCGGCTAGGACTGGAAAAAAAAAAAACCATAGTTTTACAAAAAAAAGAACAAATTAATGCATTTAGAATAAATTAATGCATTTAGCCTAATTTGATTATCAAACACTCATAATTCAAAGATTACACATGTCATATGATCATCAAACACTCAATAATTGAAATTTCATCATTCATAGTCATCAAATACTCATAGTTTCAATGTATAACAGCATCATAAGTTTATAAATGTTTACATATAATCATGTCAAAAAGAGGAAAACATTAACAACCACATGTAATCTACATCTTCCTCTTTCCCCTCCCAATGGTACTCAATTTTGGAGGCCTAGAACTAGAAGGTGCCCGTGCTATAGTATCCGAACGAGGACTAGGAGATCGAGCAGGAAAAACATGATATTCAAATGTGTCTTCGTCATCCTCCATGGCATCCAATCTTGTTGCTTCTTCTTCTGCTGCTGCTCTCTCTAATTCAGCAAGATCCTCATCAATAAGGAAGACATCAGCCTCATCATTTTGTTCATCAATAGTCCATTCACCATATGGATCAATGTCATCCAAGTCGATGGACTCGTGTGAAACACCCTCCACCTTTCTAGTTTGAAGGCGAAGGTTGTACCGAACAAAAACTAAATCATTTAGGCACTGCTGAGCCAACTTGTTCCTCTTCTTTGTGTGAATGTTCTCAAATAAAGTCCAATTGTGTTCACACCCAGAAGCACTGCATGGCTGTGACAAAACTCGTATGGCTAGCTTTTGAAGATTTGGTGTGCTAGCACCATAGTTCTCCCACCATAGATCTACAAAAACATGTTTAAAAAATATAAGTATTAAGAAATAAGAATAAACTAAAGCATCTATATGTAAGAAATAAGAATCAAATTTCTAATTTCATTTTTTACCTGGTTGTTGTTTTCCTCTCCTTTCAATTGCTTGCTAGGAGGAAAAGAGTCTCCCCTCTGCACCCTTGTAGACCTTGAATAGATAAAAGAAAAAGTAAATCAAATATAGAAAATTCATAGATAGTCAAGGCTCAACATTGCAAATTCATAAATAAGATGTAACAAATCTCACCTCCAACTCATCAAGCACTTTATCTCTCAGCTCACGATCAGGCACCATCCTATCAATGCATATGACAAGACCTTCCATGACCTCCTCATCCGCCTTAAATGTGTCCGAGAAGTAGAACTTCGGATTCAAGAAGTAGGCAAAGGCATGAATCGGCTGGTGGAGTTGGTGTGTCCATCTCCGATCAATGATGCGCCATATGATTTCATATTTCCTTTTGTTGCCGCCATAGTAACGTGATATGGCCTCTTTGGCCCTATCCATGGCCTCATAGATGAAACCCATTGGCATGCCATCTCCATCCACCATACGAAGAACCCTCACCAAAGGTTCTGTCACCTAAAAAAATGAAAACAAATGTTAAATTATAACAAAATTAACCCCTCAAAAAATAAAAACAGCAAATAGATTATCATGTATAATTTTTTTTGTGTGATTGCTACTTACCCCCATCAACTCCTCTCCATTTTTGATGAATGTCTCATCAAAAACTATGGCAACAATCCTCTCCCCTTCAGGTCTATTGGAAAATGAGGACTCCTTCCAAGCATCGGACACGAACATTTGCTTGAGATGACCAATGGCACCAAGAATGCTTTGCAATGTGAGGAAGTGGCTAGCAAATCGTGTCACTCCAGGTCGCACAAGGTCCTTGCCATTTGTGAATTTCCTCATCAAAGAAAGCACCCAAGTATGGTTGTAGATAAATTTTGTAACACTTTTTGCATCTTCAACCACTCTTTTGACCCATGAAATCTTCCCAATGTCCTCTAGCAATAGGTCTAAGCAATGTGCAGCACACGGAGACCATGCAATTGTGGGATACCTCTCCATAAGTAGTCTACCTGCAGCTACATATGCAAGCTGCGTTGTCCATGATGATTTGGACAACATTATCAACTCCAACCTCCTGGACCACCCCATCTAATAGATTGCATAAAGTCTCAGCATTTTTAACTTCATGGGAGGCATCTATTGATTTTAGAAACACCAATCCACCATTAGAGGCCACTAAAAAGTTAAGGAGAGTTCTATTTCGTCCATCTGTCCACCCATCAGATAAAATGCTGCAACCTTTTCTTCGCCAAAATTTCTTTTGCTCATCAACCACAAGCCGTGTATTCTTTACGGCTTCCTCTAGCAATGGCCCACTCAAATCTCTAGATGATGGGGTCTTAAACCCCTTTCCTGCAACTGTAAGGGCGTTCACCAAACCTTCCCAATATGGGTTGTTTGCAACATTGAAAGGTAGATTATTGTAGTACCAAAAGTTTGCAGCAGCCATCCTAGCTTCTTGATGCTTTTCATTATTCCAACCGGTACCTTCAAGTGAAGGTTGTGCTCCTGGAACATTACGTGGAATAAAATAATTTGGTCCTGATGAAGGACCCTGACTAGCACTAGCAGTAGAAAAGGAACCATCAGGACTCTCACCAAAAGATGAATGTGGAGCACGGAAGCTTGGACTTGCAGCACCATGGGGCATAGATGGTGTAGAATGGGATTGGGATCCACTCATCGCTGCTGCTAGGGCATCCTTTGTTTTTTGTCTTTCATCTTTTTTAAGCTCATATTCAGCAAGAAGGGCTTTCATCTCTCTAATAATCTCAGGAGTAGTATTCTTGCATCCCTCCACATTTTGCCCAGGTATTCTAGCAAGGTGGTATTTTAATCTGTTTATTCCTCCTGTCATCCATTTCTGGCATTCATTACATGTCACTTCACCTTTTTTATTTCCTGGAATTCCATACTTCCATGCAGGGTCTTTTTTCAATCCCTTTGGATTTGAAGACGACATTGTTGTTTCAAGTTCAACATGGAAAAAAAAAATCAGCTAGGGTTTGCTAAAAAATCAGCAAATAAATGTGATTCAAAGTTTCAAACATTTGCAAAAGAAAAAGAATGCAAATCCAAGCTAGAAACAATAAGAATTGGGCTATTAAGGAATATAGCAAAAAAATTGGCAACATTTCCCCTTATTTTTCTTGATTTTTTTTATTTTGAATGCAAGAAATTGAAGAAAACAAACAAAAAGAATTGTTAGATCACTTACCTAGCTCTATTTTGATCTTTTTAGTTCGTTCTCCTTGCTTCAATCAACCCCAAATCAATTTGCAGACCTGTTTTTCACAATTGAGAGTCTAAAAATGAAAAAAAAATAAAAAGAAACATGGGTTTTAACCCATTTTAAGACTCAGCTGCGCAGGAGAGTCCTGGGTCGAGGACCCAGGACTCGGCCGAGTCCTGAGCTCGGACTCGGGAGTCCCGACCCAGGACTCTCCTGGACTCGACTCCCGAGTCTGTGGCGAGTCGACTCGGCCAAAGTCGGGACTCCCGAGTCCGCGAAGAGTCGGCAGAGTCTGCAAACTATGATTTGCATGATCAAATAAAGCACAAGTGACCTTTGATAGATTCAAACAGCTCATGAGTTCATGTCCCATTTTGGTCGTACCTGATTTCTCCAAACCATTTGAGTTGCAGTGTGATGCTTTAGGGGAAGGATTTGTTGCTATCCTAATGCACGACAAGCATCCTATTGTCTTTGAGAGCAGAAAATTGAGAGGTGTAGACAGGACATACTCAATCTATGACAAGGAAATGCTTGCTATCATGCACGCTTTGGCCAAATTCAAGCAGTATTTGGTGGGAAGCAAATTCGTTGTGAAGACTAATCACAACAATCTCAAACACTTCATGCATCAAAAGGATCTAAACGAAACGCAACAAAAGTGGGTGAGTAAGCTCCAAGCTTATGATTTACATCAAGTATGTCAAAGGGAAGAATAACATTGTGGTCGATGCCTTGTCAAGAAGGCCACACTTGAGCAAATTGCTTGAGATCATTGCCGATTGGAAGCAGCAGATTATTGCAGAGTATGCCAAAAACCAGTTTGCTACCAGCATAGTTGAGGGCACTTTGCATGATGAGAGGTACAAGTTGGTTGATGATTTGATTCAGTATAATGGTAGGATCTTATTGATACCCGAATCTAAGCTTAAGATGATGATTTTTCAATCATTTCATGACATTGCCTTGGCTGGTCATCAAGGGTATTTAAAGACTTATAGGCAGATTCGTGAGAGGTTTTCATGGAAGGGACTCAAAGATGAGGTCATTCGCTACATTAAGGAGTGTTCAATCAGCCAGTAGATCAAAAATGAGCACACTTTTCCAACTGGTTTGTTGCAGCCCTTACCTATTCCCGATCAGAAATGTGAAAGTATCTTGATGGATTTCATCACTGAGTTGGGAAAAAAAGCAGAGGAGAAGGCACGAAGAACAAGCAACCTCTGATTGCGAGAACAGCACGAAAGTTTGAGAAAAAGGCATGAAGAATAGTCGACCTCTACGAACCAGGCGCATGAAGAGGTAAGGCCCATAAGGGCTCAAATATTTCAATATTTTGTTTTATTGATTAGAAATAAAAATTTGAAATATTACATTGTAACATTTATAATATAAATTATATATTATAAATTGATTAATAATAAATGATAATAGTAAACCATTTAATTTTTTAATGCTTTATTAATTTCTAAAATATATTATTTATTAATATATTTCATTGCTTAATGTTTTAATTTATTAATATATATTATATTGTTTTATTGTTTAATAATAAATATATATCATATTGAGTAAATTAATAATATATATTTCCTTGTTTAATGTTTTATTTTTCTAAAATAATAATTATAAATACAATAATAATTTAATTATTATAATTTAAATTTGAACTAAATTTTATGTTTCATTGTTTTATAATTTATAATTTTATTAATTTTAATATAATATTAATTATATATCAACGTACATTAATTTTTAATATTTTATGATTAATTTATATGTTTCATAATTTTACTAATTTCTAAAATAGTAAAATGTTAATTATAAATACATTAATTATTATATTGATATTAAATAAAAAAAATAGTTTAGATGTTACTAAATTATTAATTAGTTATTTAAATTTTAAATTTATAAGCTTGATTTGTTTTTCAAATTGCAGGCCTATGGCTACCATGGTAGCTAATATTGGTTCCGTCGGCAAACTCTCATTCACTATTGACCCAGCCTCATCACTATGGAGGCATGTAGAAATGGTAGAGCAAATTCCAGGTTGGAGGACATATGGTTGGATATGCCCTGGGTGTAATAAGCGGTACACTAGTTCCTACAGTTAGGCATTTGTGTGCAATTCTTGGGAAGGGAATTAGAGCATGTCTAGGAAAAAATAAGATACCTATACCACCTTCTAAAATAGCAAAATATATTAAGGAGCAAGAGGAAGCGGATGCAAGGGTTGAAAATAGAATGAGGCATCCATTGAGTATAGGAAGGGGCTTACAGAAGCCACCTACTTCATCTCACACAGATAGTGTTGGCCTTGATATTGTAGTAGAAAGCCATCCTTTTTTGAGAAGAAATGAAAATGAGACTATTGTTTCGAAGAGAGCAAAGTGGCCATTGGAGAGGGCATTTAATAATGATGCCAAAGATATTGCCGACCAATCCATTGGAAGATGCCTCTATGCAAATGGTTTGTCTTTCAATGTTCTTCGATCACCTTATTGGCACGACATGGTAAGAAAAATAAATGAAGCTCCAAAGGGGTACACAAGCCCAGGTTATGAGAAGGTGTGTAGCACTATATTGTCAAGGGAGGTCAAACATATAGAAGATTCATTATCTCCCATCAAGGCCTCATGGAAAGAAACAGGTGTGTCTATTATTTCCAATGGATAGAAGGATGCAAAAAATAGACCATTAATTAATGTGATTGCAGTGTGCCCTAAAGGGCAATGTTTCTAAAAGTTGTGGATTGTGAGGGGCAAGTAAAGGATGGACAATTTATTGTTGACATCCTTATACAATGCATTAATGAAGTGGGTCCTCAAAATGTTGTCCAAGTTATAACGGACAAAGCGAAGAATTGTAAAGTTGTCAATATGTTAGTTGAGACACGATTCTCACATATATTTTGGACACCTTGTGCCATGCATTCCCTGAACCTTATGTACAGAAGTTGGGTACAAAAGTAGATTGGATCAAACAAGCCTTTGTTGAAGCTGAAGAGATTCAAATGTTCATAACAAATCACCACATGTTCCAAGCTATTTTTAGATCATTCTTGCGACTAGAGCTATTGAAGGTAACTCAAACTTCAAACGATGCAATTTTTTGATGTTATGTTTTACTTTAATAATTTGTTTAAAGAAATATATATTGATTTTTATTATTTAATTTTTATTTTCAAATAAGTGGCTGAGACTAGACTTGCATCCAACACAATCGTCTTGAGACAACTTGTGAAGGTGAGAGAAGCACTTTCCGCTATGGCCATTAGCCAATCATGGTCTATATGGAGGCACTCAAACACTAAGTAGGCAACAAATGTAAAACAAAACATTCTAGATAACACTTGGTGGGATCGGATGGAATATCTTCTTGGTTTCAATGAGCCTATCATGAGTATGATACGCTTTACTGACATGGATAAGCCATACTTGGGGGAGGTTTATGATGGCATCAACTCAATGCTTCAGAAGATGAAATCCATCATAAATGCAAATGAGTAAGACCCTGAAGAAACCTTCTTCTAAGAGGTGTAGTCGATTTGTGTTGAGCGGTGGAACAAAATGGCCACCCCACTCCATCTTCTTGCCTTCGCTTTCACTCCCAAATATTACAGTGAAGAGATCCTTTCTATACCAAGCAGAGTGCCACCATACCGTGATGCAAAAGTCAACGAAGGGTTTAGGAAAGCTCTTGCTAAACTCTTCACTGATTCTAATATGGAAGATGCAATTACAACTGAATTTGTTGATTTTGTTGCCTCTCGTGGTCAAAGTGTTTTTGTTCTCCATGACAAATATAGGAAGGATACTCACTCTTGGTGGTACCTCAATGGCCACAAGATGCCACACCTCCAAGTTCTTGCAATAAAAGTTTTATCTCAAGTAAGTTTGAATTTTTACCACTCTAAATTTGGTTTTAACTTTTAAGTTTTATCATTTAAAATTAAAATACGTTATTTTCAAATTTGAAGTTTAATTTAATAACTCTAATGAGAGCTCCCTTTGCTTCAATGGGTTGCTAGTTCTTCTTCAGCTGAGTGGAATTGGAGTACATACTCTTTTATCCACTCAATGAAGCGCAATCGATTGGCATCAAGCAAAGCAAAGGCGCTAGTTTTTGTTTATTCCAACATGCACCTTCTTACTCACAAAGATGATGAGTACAAGGAAGGGGCAGCAAAGTTGTGGGATGTAGAACCAGAGCAAGCTAACCTAGATCTTTCTTTTGTTGCAATTGCACAATCTTCAGTTTTTGAGGAGTCAAGTAGTCAATATACTTTTAGTGCAAGTGCCAATTGGGTTCCATCATCCAATGTTAATGTTGATGATGATCTTGGTCTTGATGATGACCCATATGATGCAGATTAGTGAATTGGTTACTATTTGTATTATTTAAATGTTAAACAATGATTATCTATCATGACATTCAAGTTTGATCCTTTTGATATTGAAAACTCAATTTAAATTAGTATATTATGTTTCAAAAGTTGAAATTTGTCATGGTTTTGTTTAGCATATGCGTTGTTATATAACATTCTAAACTTAATTTTGTTTATGTATACTTTTGTACAAACGTAGCCAACCCCCCGCCCCCAAAAAAAAAATTAATATTAAAAAAATTGTTGTACCCACGTATCTGTACCCGTACCCATACCCAATTCGGCAACTTAAGCAAAAACGTGTCATGATCCTTTTTTGTTTTAGTAATCAACGATTCACAAAAACACATTGACGGACAGGTTTTGCAAAACATCGACTCAAAAAGTAATGAAAACTGCCACTACATTAGGACTTAATGTTTCTATAAGTTATAGCAATGCAAACTAACGTCTGGCTAAAAACATATAAAGAAATTTATTCAAGAAAATACCTTAAATTTCTCTCACTTTTCAGAAAATATCGCATAAGCAGTAACTTTTTGTTCGTAATAATCAAGCATAAACTGTAAATTTCACATTTATAAATTATCCCTGTTGTATCCCATTAATGGGAGTTCCAGGATTAAGCCTTAAAATGTTCCAAGAAATGAGGTGAAATGCATTCCTTCTCTAGCTAGAGTTTATACCACATCAAGAGGTAACCTAGGAGGTCTGCAGAAAGGTGTGTCATTAGAGATAGCCTTAAGACTATAATCATCACTACTTCAATGAAGCTGATACTCAGGCAATCATCCTGATTCTTTGATTAATTTCCAATTGTGAGGTTAGCTAAATTTGCTTGGAAGGAAATTCAATGATTGTCATCAATGCTATTTTGTTAGGCAGTCTTCTCCTCATTGGAAGATCAATAATATTTTAAGCCATGCCCCCAAATGTTTTAGACCAGTTGGATCAATTTTCAGTTCAACATTGTTATCGAGAAGCCAATTCCATTGTCACTTTCATGCCAACTTTGGGATAGACTCTAATGATGAGTTCATATTGCAGATTCACTGAAGAGGTGCGAAGGACTTTGGAAAGAGTGGGAATCAGATTTGCTTAAGAGGACATCTAGACATTTTATATTTCAGATCACCATGCCCTTCTTTGTTATCAGCTCTTTCCATCATTGACAAATGTATGCTATATGGTTTGATAATACTCTCAACACATGGGAAAGCCGTAGAACCCTCTTCACAGGTTATTACTTATTTATCTATGACACTGAAGTTGCTCAGCTTATTTCAACACCTACATTGCTTGCATCCTTGATAGCTATCTGTGCTGGCAGTTTGGGTATTATGTGCTTGCAATCTGTATGGAGCAGACGTTCTTTTTGTTGTCTAATAAGAGAGAAACAGCCTTAAAGAGGACATCTAGACATTTTAAATTTCAGATCAATATGCCCTTCTTTGTTATCAGCTCTTTCCATCATTGACAAATGTATGCTATATGGTTTGATAATACTATAAATACATGGGAAAGCCTTAGAACCCTCTTCACAGGTTATTACTTATTTATTGATGATGCTGAAGTTGCTCAGCTTATCAACACCTACATTGCTTGTATCCTTGATAGCTATCTGTGCTGGCAGTTTGGGTATTATGTGCTTGCAATCTGTATGGAGCAGATGTTCTTTTTGTTGTCTAATAAGAGAGAAACAGCCTTAAAGAGGCTCAATCTATAATGTCCATTTGAAAAAGGTTTCTGTTATTTAGCCAGGACTCATTGAAGCAGCTATAAAGGAGATTCTGGGTGTGGATTATTCAGAGCTAGACGTGAGGAGCAGTATTAATTCAGAACTGGCTTCTTATTTTATTTCTAATCTTCTTTGATTGTTGAAGAACAAGGCCATAGATAGAGTAGGACTGTCTAGTGCAGTCAAAGTTCAAGGGAGGTTTGGATGAGATTCCTGAGTTGGAATGGGATCTTCAGATGGAGGAACTCCCTATTTCTAGCGCCAAGTTTTCAGGCATGGTGTATACAGGCTCATTCTGCAAACTTGTGAAGAGATTTGAGGTTCTGTTGCAACAAGTGAGAGTTTTGAAGACTGTGCTGTTAATGGAGAAACTTTGGAGACCTCTGATGTGTTTGATTTTGAAAATGTTAAGAAACCCTCCTTGTGGTGCCTACATCAGATCTTGAAAGAACTGTCAAAGCAAATAAGGCAGCCTCTGCATTGCTGCAAGTTGCAGGGTTTGCAGCTCCTGAGGTTGGCCATTGCTCTCGGGTGGCACAGATGGTAATACTTGATGAATGAATGCATAGTAGAACTTTAATGGTATTTGAGCTTTCCCCACTTTTGTTTCCTTGGGGGTTTACAGTTAAAATGGCTTGGTGGTCAGGTCTACTATAGTTAGAAGGTGATGAAAGTGGTAAGTTTATATTTTCCTGGTATCTTAATACCTTTGGGGCATATGTAGCGATGTTTTTCTTTTAAATTAATATAATGGGGAAGCAATCCTAATCCCTTACTTATCAAAACAAAAAAGAATATTCCTATTGTATACATGGCCTTTGAGGTCTGCATTGGCCATTGTTTAATAATCAAGCTCCATGGTCACAAACTCATAATGACAAATAGCTTTGTCCCAATTGCTTTCAGCATAGTGAATGAATCCATTGGCTCACTTGTGTATCATATAGAGAGGGCAAGCCCTTCCCACACAAATGTTGGCACACTTGTGTAAGCATCTCATTAGGGGTTTGTGAATATGACTGTACTGTGACTCTTCCCCCATCAAATACTACAAAGATAACCCACAAAGGTGAAGAAATGAAGCAAGGAGGTGCATTTCAGGCCCAAACAATGCATCATCTGCCATATGATAATTTTATAGTTCTCCATGCCCTCAATTTCCCCAGGAGTAATATTTCAGAGCCTCTTATCATCTAGAGCTTCACAAATGCACTTATTCAACTCATTATTCAGGAAACAAAAATCAGCCTTCTCATGCAGATTAGATCCTTGGACATAAAGTAACTACATGATACACAACGCAGCTGTCCTCATTTTGCATTACGTTTATTCCCTATTTCAATGAATACCAATTTTAGTTGTGTTATTATACCCAAAGTCATGTATGCTTCCCAATCACAGCCACCCACCACATAGGTTTTAGAGAAGTTGGCCCCTGTAGGTCTTCTCTCTGACAAAATTTTCAATCTTGGACAACTTTTATTGGCTGTGCAATGTGAGGGAAATCCTGCTGAAGTGGTCAATCTCACTCAACTTTCACTGGCTGTGTGACGCAAGAAGTTGGCTCATATAGTTTATTCAAAAGCATTTTAACATGGAAGAAATACATACTGAGATTAATTTTAATTCATAAATTCTCAAAGGCAAAAAGGCAAGAAGTGATTACAAAACATGTAGATAAATTTCAACAATGTGGGGAAGAGAGTGTTTTCCTTAATTTAGAAAGATGATAAGAAGAAAATGGAACTAAAAAATTTCACTTTCTTGTACAATGTCACTCCTAACTGCTATTAAGATGAGAATAATGAAGAGAGGCTGCATAAGTCAGGTCAACAAACCTCAATGAGAAAAGATTGGCTTGAGCAGCATGAGCAGCAGCCTTAACCAGAGTTGTCTTAGAGCAACCTGGAGGGCCATGTAAAAGAACTCCACGAGTAGGAGGGAGCCCTAGCCTTGCAAATGCAGCTGCATGTTTAATAGGCCACTCCACAGCTTGCTTAAGCTTCTTCTGTTTGTGACAGATGTCAGATATCGAGAACACAGATTTAATCATTCAAAAACATGGCTGAACATAACCTACTCCACGCCAAAAAATGACCTCAAAAACTAACCTTAACATCATGCAATCCTCCAATGTCCTCCCATAAGACCTTTGGCACTTCAGCAATAATACCTCGAACTATGCTTGGACCAACCTTTGACCTTGCAATCTCCCAGTCTTCCATTGTTATACAAGGTAAATCCCTTTCTCCACTAACTGAAGACTTCCGAAGTGCAGCCATTGCAGCCTCACGACATAAAGATTCTAAATCAGCGCCAACATAACCATTACAAGATGAAGCTATAGCAGCAAGGTTGACATTTTTATCTAGAGGGAGATTCCTTGCATGTAGCTGTGACATAAGGAAGTACCAAACATAATTTAGCTACTGCATCTCAGTTTTCTTCCATGAAAAGATAATCAAATGAATAACTAAATTGAAATAAAGATTACTTAATCACAAAGGGTAACTATTTATTGATAGTCAACATAAATTGAAATAAAGATTACTTAATCATTAAGGGTAACTGAGGTTGTGTGCGAGGCTACACTCAGATCAGTTTTCTATCTATTTTTTCTACAAAATGTTCCGGTTCATTGTATCCTAGATTTTTTTAAACAGTTGTGTAGTTTGTTAAAAATAACTATCAACTGTCTATAGACCAATTTGATAATGATCATTTCATTATACTCAAAGGGATGTAAAGCTGTGATGTGTATGGATCAATCTTCGTGGTAATTTATTTGAAGGCAATCAGAAGACCTCCGTTTGCTTCCTTCTTATTTCAATAGTAGTCCAATACCCCAATTTTTACAGCATCCAGTATTGGGTTTTCTTTGCTCACTCTTCAGTATATGCTATTGAAGAATTCAAAGTTTTTTGCCACAAAGGCTTGTAATGCTGTAAATTATAAAAACATTTGAGTTTATTAGTTCTACATCTACACAAATATATGATTCTCTCATCTGTTTTTAAGCCACACAATCTAAATTACAGTTTTGCTTTGAATGCACAAGTTCAATGAATGCTACATCATGCTGTGATTCCCTCCCTTGTGAGTGTGTTGATAGCTACAAGCATTTTGGAGAGTTTATATATGTAAATTATTTTCCTGTTAAAATTTTAGAACCATCCAATCCCTTAGCATTTTGGTCTTATGATGTCAACACATGTTAACATCCCTGTGGATTTGGCAGATATTTGTAAAGATAATAGCAGACTTGCTAGACAATGCTCCAAGGGCAGCTCCTAGAATGTCTTCTGTTAAATTCGGCGTCAGTATCAAATGTTCTCTTCTCTCCACTTGCAGTCCATAGCAAATGATCAAGGTTGTAGTATTGACCTTGCTACTTATTGCAACAGATCAATAGCCTAGGATGTTAGGAGATCATCTAGTTTTATGCCTGCAACAATTGCTCAAACAAGTCCTACCAGGTCAAGTCATTTTCCATTATATATTCCGATCTCCATTATTGGTGATTACACTGTGATGGATGATTACCCCATGCATGCAGATGATAATTTGAGGCCCTTGCCTTTTCCTCTTAAATGAGGGTATCTCACCATGCCAATATTTTTGTAGGTTTATTTTTTGTTCTTTGGTTAAAATCTCCTTGTAAACCATCTTTTATCACTTCTAAGTTCTAAAGGAGGCAGATTTTTTAAGTACTCCTTTTCCTAGCTGTTTCTGTTTTGTTGCTTGTATTTGAGTCGTACTGACTTATTTTGGTCCTCCATGTAAATTTTTAATGATTAAGTTTTATTTTCTTTCCTATAAAAAATATAGCAAAATTAGAAAAGGCATTAAGATCACTAAGGTAGGCAAAAAAATATAGCTTCACCTGAAGAATCTGTAAACGCTGCTCCTCATTAGGTGCACTGATTTCAATTTCAGCATCAAAACGTCCCGGTCTCCGTAATGCTGGATCAATTGCATTCACTCTACATATACAAGATTTATTTAGATTTTAGGGAGATGTAAACAACATTAAAGAAACATATCATTCACTAAAAGAAAGCAATATGCACTGAAATATACACCAATTGTTTTAGCAAACAATTCCAGCATCAAAATATCCATGCAGCATAGAAATTTCATTTACAACCTTTAGTCCCTGAAATATAAATGCATACTCAGTGCTCACTAATCAAGGTTTTTTCCAAGAAAGGATATGGAAGCTACATGATCATTGTTGGGAATAAAGCCAAGATACAACAAGCTCAAAATAAAAAACATACTCTAATAGATGTCAAGTCTTAGGTATAATAGTTCTCCAAGCTGTGCCCTAGTGTCAAGTCAGAACACTTGTTACCCAAACAACCATGGTTCAAATCCCAATAGTCCTTGTAAAAATCCACAAACAAGACCACATGGAAGTTTTAGCAACCTAGATAGCCCATAGAATGTAGCATAAGAAGGGAGAGAATCCAACTCACTACAAATGGGCCCAAAGCTTTCCTTTGAAAACTGCTTGGGGATACTGACTTGTACAACTCCCATATGACTATGAAATATGCTAACCAATTTTTTCGTTGAATTGCACAACACAAACCAGCACTTGGCCAACTTGATTAGCGTTAGGTCCAATCAAAACCTCTAACAAAACAACTCTAACCAAGAATGCGCCCTAAAACCACTTAAGGAAGAGGGGCGGGCATATGGTCAGAGGATCCCTATGCTTCAACTTGATACAAAATGGAATGCAACTGAACTGAAACAAACTCAACGTCAAGAATGTGCACTCAAGATCCCAGTGAAGGCGAGATGCTAACATATGACGAAGTTATTAATTGAAATTGAAACAATTAGGCGGATAACCAGCCATAGGAATTCATACTAACTAATTATTCCGCTACGGCGGGCATCCACTTAAGAGTGGGGATTCACCACTTGAGAGTGGGTACAAGAGTGATAAAAATTCAATTATCCACACTGGCGGTAAACCATCCAGGGGTACTAATGTGAAATTAAAGAAAGAATTGTAGCAATAAAGGAATAGAACAGTACTACTGTTTACAGTCTTACAATATGGAAAAAGAGTTGCAAATTACATGAAAATTACAATAGATTCAATGTACCATGATACTGGATGATTCCATGTTGGACATCAACAATAAATGATGAAGAAAGGACTGGAGATTCAAACTTAAACAAGTCTGATGTAAAATAACAATTCTAGAAATGAATAACCAGCAACTGTGAAACCAATTAAATGCTCATAACTTCACCAAATTACCTCCGAATTGAGTGATGTCTTTTGCAAAAGCCTTCTAGGAGGTAGGCACCCAAAAACAGATCACAAAACAGCACCAAAACTCAGCATATAATTCAAGCACGAATTCCATTGCTTTCAAGAATGGTACAGCCCTCCTTGAGGGGTGATTTTGTCATTAAAAATCAGCAACTCAAAACAAAAATCTGAAAACTTGTGGGAGGGGTTGCCCAAAGCATAGAAATCAGATTCTCGAATGCCCAAAATAAAATAAAAATTACTCACAAAGCTGTATACAAATTCGACTTTCAGTTGTGACTGTATCAGCAATTTCAAAACTGGAAATTTCATCAAAATCTTCAACTGTTGAGCTCAATCTGCTAGTCTGATTTGAGAAGCAGCAAATGTCCAACTAGGTGTTGTATTTCAAACACGAAATTGGTGAGAGGCTAGGAGGTAAGCTTTCCTCGAAGCAAAATATCAATTGTCATTTCGATAGCATAACTTTAGCATAATTTCATGGATGGTAAAAGCTGGAGCAAAGCTTTCATTTTATAAAATATCAGCAGACTCTTCAAATCCCAAGAAGGTACACCAAAAGTCACCAATTCCTTTTCAAATTTCCAAAAGTCTTTTAATTCCTTAAGATGGCATCCATTTTGCAAAGCACAAGATAATTTTAATTTAAAATATAAAACACCTTGATGAAGGCGTCCCTTTTTCCAAGCCCCACTTTTAAACACAACTTAAAGTTGTTCTCCTAGGCCAAGGGGTCAACTGCAAATTATAACATTAGTGCCTTTATTTAAGAAATTCACCATAAAGCTTTTTAGAAGCCAGAACTTGAACTCATATGATTGCTCCAACTGAAAATGAAGATCTAAAGACTGACAACTGCATACTGCCAAAAATAGTATTTACTATAAATAGTAAACACTCAAAATTGCCTCAAACCTCAAAGCAAGGAAACCCTAATTTTACCTCAACGAGCCTACGGGCCTCCGGAATAGGCTGAAGAGCGCCTAAACTGATCACTGCTGAGAAGGGGACATTACCAGTGTCGATTGTGGTTTGCAGAACTACTATAACGGCGGTTCTGCGAGCCACAAAAAATTCCTATTGGTCATAACTTTGGCCAATCTTCATCAAATCTTTATCAAACTTGCAATTTCAAATACCCATTTGGCCCTTCTATTAGTTGGAGGACTCAAAACATCAAACACTTAGCCAAATTTTGGGAAATCTGCAACTTGGGTTTTGGCTAAGGCAAAGCAAGGGAAAACAATAATGTGGTCTATGTAAAATATCCCAAATCGAATATAATTGATGAACCACAAGGGGGGCGCAAAAAATGCCAACAATTACATTAATAAAATAATGTACATTGGTGTTCAATCTCAATAAGAGCACTTCCCTTCCCCACCAACACAAGAGGAGAAAGCCGTCTCCATCAAGCCCTCAAGAGAATTTGATAAAATAAAGAAATTTTACTAATGTCCTCAAATAGCCCATGTAGGCTACAGAGACTCAACAACACGTTCACTTATAATACAAAAGTACTAGGATAAAAAGAACCCCTAAGATCTGAAAAGTTAAGCATTGCATGTAATCCTATGAAAGAAAAATATGTGTTCTAACAAAAGCTTAAAAGATATGAAAGTTGCTAAATAATCCAAAAAACATGAAAATCCAACTATCAAAGTCTTAACTAAAAATCAAAAGTTAAATTACATCTTACTTTCTAGGAGTAATATAGAGCAGTCAGCTTCAGTGTTCCTCATAAACGCATCCCCTAGAGCAAGGGAATAAGGGAATAGAATTGTAATGTCCCCAATTTAGCTCTACACTCTTCATTAGGAATTAGCCTAATTCCGGAAACCCGTAGGCTAATTAGAAATGAAAATTAGGGTTTCCTATTTTATAGGAGGTTTTGAATGCTTGCATGCGAGAGTTTTTGATGCATGTCTAGTGGAGCTTTCTAGGTTTTTGGAGAGCTTCAGTGTAAGGTAACATGCATTTCTCTCTGGTACCTTGCATGCAGGAAACGTTTTTGGGTTTCTTTTTGGTTTTTAGAGAGCTTCAGAATGGTATAACATGCATCTCCATCTGACAACCTTTCCAGGCACTTACTATTTTTAGTAAGTCATGACGACTACCTGGCCTATGCTCAAAAGGCGTTTGGGAACACTTACTATTTATAGTAGTTTGCTATTTTTGGTAAGTTCTACTTATGGCAATGTCATCCTAGCAGCCTTCCTGGAGACTTACTATTTATAGTAAGTCATGTTTTCTGCTCAGTTTGGCTTTCTGTTGAGTTTGAAGTGAACTTACTATTTTTAGCACTTGCTATTTTTAGTAAGCCTATTTTTGGCAGTGGCATTCTCAGTAGCTCAACTCAAATCATCATGCTATTTCTGGCAATCTGGCAGAATCGGTTTGGGCGATGGTTTTTGGCAGTGGCTTCTGTCTCTCCTTTGGATTGAGTTTCAACACTTGGTCAAATTTACGTTTTGAGTTTGTACCCTGGTGCCTAGGTGATCAACTTTAAGTTGTTTTTAAAAAGGGGGCCGTTAATGAGGACATCCAAGATGAAAATATTAATATTTTAAATATTTTAAAAGTGCTTGTGGAGATGGGCGTCCCTTTGAGGAAGCTGAAGAGTTTTCTTTTGGGAGTTACAGGTTGTTGGTTTATAATCTGTTTGTACTACTAAAAACTATGGCTGAAGCGAATTTCTATTCATAACTTTGCCTCTGATTTTTATCTAGTTTTGGGTACTGGCTCATGCTATTTCTCTGTGGAGAGCGCCCAGTTTAGCAAAGTTTTAGATTTTATTGTTGAGTCTTTGATTTTTGGGAGAGGGTCGACCTTCTTGGAGGCCGTACCTTTTCACTGCTGAGTGCATTGGGATTTGTGTTGTCTGTTTCAGCTGTGTTTGGCACATTCTCTCAGTTGGAAGTTGGACGCCATGACTAGAGGCTTCAGTTGTTTGTTGTTTACACTATTTTCGTGCTAATTTGAAGAAGTGGCAACCATTTTGGTGAATTACTTCATTGCTGGTCTGATTTAATGTACTTATTGTTTCCAATCAGACTTGTTTAGTTTCATTATAATGTTGGTTTGAGCTCAATTTCATATCATTATTATGTTGTAATTGTTGGAGGTTTATTACTCTAACTCTTTGTGGCTTTGGAAGCATATTTCTATGTATTTGCAGTTGAAAACTCTATCTTTGTAAAGCTGGTTTAGTAGTACTAACAACTGTTTATTTATTGTTGCAATTTAGTTTTGTATTTTGCTCCCACTAGATAAGTGGTTGAAGCATTTTAATTTCCAACACTTTAAATTTAATAATTCCCCCCACTGAATCAGTGGCAGAGCGGATTCATGGTCGGCTTGCTGCCTTATAATAATTGTAATTTGTTGCTCCCGCTGAATAAGTGGTTGAGCTCATGGTCAATTATCCGCCTACTTGTATTTCCAGCATTTACTTTCATCCATGGTTGGGTAGCCACCTAGAAAGTTTTGTATTTCTTTCCAATTGTTAACGATCCCCAACACCATATGCTATCACCTCGCCCACATTGGGATCTTGGTGAAAATTTTTGGTGAGGGTTACTTTCTAAGTTGGTTATTTTTGGAGCTAACGCTAAACATTGATGTTTGTGTTGGTATTGTTGTGATAAAATTCAAAAAAAAATTAAGGGGGAATATTACAGTGGTATCAGAGCTTGTTTTCCTGCCATCCTGTGAGTTCAGTGCTTCAATTATTAGTTGAATGACAGTGAAAATCAAATACTACACCAAAGGGCAAAACAAAGTTTAGTTTCAGCTTCCAGAAGTTCTGGACGTTGACAGTTTTTAGAAGTTTTTAAGAAACCGTGTGTTGCCAGATTGATCCATGACTTCAGATGAGGAGAAAGATTTGGCAAGATCTTTATACATTGCAGGAACAAGGCTGAATGAGGAATGTCAATCAATGCAAGATGAAGTAAGCATACTTCATGTGTTAGAAAAATGTTTGAGCAAGGTGAAACAGTCACCCTCTGAGATAATGGAAAAAGCATTAATTCCTGCAATGATTTCTATGAATCAACCTTATTGGTTGAGGCATTCTGATGAAGAAATTAGTTTGTTGAACACTTCATACCTCAGTGAAGTGATGAGAATCTTGGGACCATTAATGCCATATGATGATAATACTATGAAGAGAATTCTTCATATGATCGTGGAAAGTTTTCACAACCTTGATGAAACTGACAGCAGCCAATACTCCAAAAGAGCTGCTAAATTGAAGACATTTTCAGAACTCAAAACAAGTATATTAATGATAAATTTGGGTATGCAAAATCAGATATATTATTTGATCCATTACCTCTTCATTTCAACCTGGAGTAAACAAGAGGAGGATGTAGTTGTAGCAATCAAAAACATTTTAGTTTTGATCATCAATGAGATGGATGACATTCCAAAATCCATCCTATCTTTTCTGCTAAACATTCATGAACAAGAAGGAAAGAATTCTTCTACTGTTGGTATATTGATCAGAGATTTGTTAAATCAGTGTGAGGGAAAATTGAAGCCTCACTTGAAGAAGATAGAGCAGATAAATTGAAGCCTCACTTGAAGAAGAAAGAGGGAATACACTGTTGGTATATTGATCTGAGATTTGTTCAATTAGTATGAGGGAAAATTGAAGCCTCACTTGAAAAAGACAGAGCAGATAAATGAGGTGGTCATTAATGAAGAAGACGGAAATAAAATGTTGTTTCTCAATGATTCTATGGCGGTTTCTAAAGAAGACCTCCTTGGTATGCTTGTGACTACTAATGAAGAGATCAATAATATACCTTCATATGACGGGCTTATTGAAGACAAGAAGGATAGAGTCTTCAAAGCAGTTAACAATGATGATCCTTTACTTCATTTCAGTGAAGATGACATGGGTGGTCATGGATTTGAATTGTTTGATCATCAAATTAAGCTCTTGGAGAAAAATACTTATGAAAATATCAGTTTTGGTGAGATGGGAGGTGTCTCATTCAAAGAGTCACCACTCCAAGAGGAGTACGAAGGGCATTTTCCTTTTGATAAAAATAATCAGCCCTTCAGCATTTGGGATCCGGGTGTGAAAGCACCTAATGTTGTTAAGGATTTTGTTTGGGATAAATTTCCCTTTGATCCCAATAAAGAACAAAATTCAGATTTCACTGCAAGCTTTGAGATGGCCATTGGAGGAGAAGATGTCTTTGACAAAGAAGCTTGCATGGAAAAGCCCGATAATGAACCCTCTAAGATGGTTGCAGCCACTAAGGAAGAGTTTGTTGCTGCTAAAATTTTCAAAACTGCGATTAATAATTACTCATTGATCAAATTGGGGGCTAATTTAACATATAATCAAGGAGACAGTGAAGGGGAAATAGAGTTAGAAGACCACAGGGTCCTTGATGATGAAAAGCTTAAAGAGGTTCTCAAATTCAAATCAGATTTATCTCTTCATGAAGCTGATTGTAAACAAAGGCCCGAAGAATTGGTAGAATCTGATCCTCTTCGTGACCTTGAGCATTTTCAGCTGGCGGATTGTGAGAGACAAGAGACTTGGAGCAGTTATGACAACAGCAAAGACAAGAAACCAAGTTCTGATTTTGTTATGCAACTTATCAGCAATTCACCATCCTTGCATATTTATGAGTGGGATGGTCAATTGATGATATCAATTGAGGATGAGGTGCATGTCCTCTTCAGATTTGACCGCTCACATAGTTTGATTGAAGAGAGAAAGGAAGGATTTAGGGATGGAGTCACTCTCTTTAATCTGCAATTCATTAAAGACTCCTTAGAGATTATGAAATTAGAGTATCTATGCTGGATTAGAGATCGGAATTACACCTACGAATTCACAAAGAAGACCATTGGTGCATTTCAAGGAAGTGAGAGAAAGGTTGATAAGCTTACTCTGGAGCTTGAATCAACGAAGTGCATGTTAGAGAATGCTCAGTTGGGTGTAATGGAGATAGAAGACAAGCTAGCTGATTTCAAACATCCCAGAGAGGATGAGGACGAGTTACACTCTTTGATTGATAATCCTCCAAGCTTGTTTGTAAGTGAATGCATAAGGGGTTTAGAGGATTCAGTCTCTATATGGGAAGTGTTGATCCATGATGACTTCCTCATCTTTGACACCAAGGTGTTGTCAAAACATGCTATAGTAGCTCTTAAAGGTTTATTAACAGCAATAAGGAGTAAAGATTTCAGATTGGTTACTCATAAAGTCTGGGAGATGGATTTGAAAACAATGATTGTTCCTTATTCCTTTGTTTCTGAAGCTATCATGGTTTGGCTTCATGGGTTCTCTAGAAAAGACACCAACTTCTTGATTTTGTACTTCGTTTTGATTAGTACTCAGGGGCATGTTGACTATTCTTTCCAATGTGTTAAAGATCACTTTTGGTTGGGTATCCATGCTTGGGATCCTCAACATGGTTTGAAGAAGATCAATATGTGTGGAAAGAAGGATTCTTGGAGGGATAAGCATCAAATTATCAGATTTTGGGGTGTTGTCTCCTGTTTTACCAGCAATTCAAAGATTTCCTTTGTTCAACTACTAGTGGATTGGAGAGGTTTTTCGAGCAAAGGATGGTACAATGTGGTGCTGGAATCTTTAGAGAGGTTGTTACTAGCCTTGTTCATGAGCAGTTATGCCTATCTTATTGAAGATGAATGATGTAACAGCTGCTACTTACTTTCTGGGATGCTGATTTTCCATAAATCAGATCTCAAGATGACTAAATCAGACCTGATAGGTAGCTGGTGTATTCATTTTCAGACCTTCCAATCCCCTATTAGGACTGAATTTGGGCCTCAAATGGGAAAGGGAATAATTCAGTGCAGCCAAAATTCTTGTATGGGATGTTCTCCAACGTTCATCAGTGGCCTTCTCTGCATTTTTTCCTATACTAATGTTTGGGGCAGCGAGCTTTTAACTGATTTGGTTCACCAGTTTGAGACACTTGAAGTGAAATTTGTGAATTTTTCTTGGAGCCTTCTCAATTATATCAGTTTGTTTCGAAGGAAGCACTACATATCCTTATGGAATTTTGAGGATGTGACTGTGGAACTTCTACAAAGAGTTGCTTTCCACTTTGCAAGAAGTGTTGGAACTGTCACATATATTGTTGTGACTCTGTTTGACGCTATGAGCAGTTATGTTGAGGAGCATGTTTTTGAGTTGAGTAGACTAACTTTCTTATTGCTCAAGAATTTGTTAGACATTGGCATTGCAGTTTTTGACTCCTCAAAGTTTTCAAGACATGAGATGTTGCAGGTTTTTGTTTTCGGTTCCACCAGACCTATCAAT
Organism: Sequoia sempervirens; assembly: GCA_007258455.2. Classification (NCBI taxonomy): domain Eukaryota; kingdom Viridiplantae; phylum Streptophyta; class Pinopsida; order Cupressales; family Cupressaceae; genus Sequoia; species Sequoia sempervirens. The sequence continues at coordinate 1,224,473,994 of VDFB02271358.1, read as the reverse complement.
TTGAGTATCACATATCGTAACGTTTGGGGGTTACAAGGAAGACTAGAGCAGTTTTGAATCATTGGTTACACTTCTGAGACCAGAGCGGTGTACCATCGACATGCTGGGTCCTTTCAGAGATGGATATGGGACCCTGCGATCCTATAAGCTTTGGTGTGCATGAATTTTGGAGTGTAGTGGCATTGCTTGAGGACAAGCAATTTTGGGAAGGGCGGACTATAATGTCCCCAATTTAGCTCTACACTCTTCATTGGGAATTAACCTAATTCCAGAAACCCATAGGCTAATCAGAAACGAAAATTAGGGTTTCCTATTTTATAGTAGGTTTTGAAGGCTTGCATGCAAGAGTTATTGATGCATATCTAGTGGAGCTTTCTAGGATTTTGGAGAGCTTTAGGGTAATGCAACATCCATGTTGAGAAGATGACAAGCATTTCTCTCTGGTAGCTTGCATGCAAAAAAGGTTTCTAGGTTTTTTTTGGTTTTCAGAGAGCTTCAGAATGGTATAGCATGCATCTCCATCTGACAACCTTTCCAAGCACTTACTATTTTTAGTAAGTCATGACGATTGCCTAGCTTGTGCTCAAAAGGCGTTTGGGAACACTTAATATTTATAGCAGTTTGCTATTTTTGGTAAGTTCTACTTATGGCAGTGTCATCCTAGCAACCTTCCTAGTGACTTACTATATATAGTAAGTCATGTTTTATGCTCAATTTGGCTTTCCGTTGAGTTTGAAGTGAACATACTATTTTTAGCACTTGCTATTTTTAGTAAGTTTATTTTTGGCAGTGGCATTATCAGCAGCTCAAGTCAAATCATCATGCTATTTTTGGCAATCTAGCAAAATCAGTTTGGGCGATGGTTTTTGGCAGTGGCTTCTATCTCTCCTTTGGACTGAGTTTCAACACTTAGTCAATCAATTTTATGTTTTAAGTTTGTACCCTGATGCCTAGGTGATCAACTTTAAGTTGTTTTTAAAAAGGGAGCCTTTAATGTGGACGTCCAAGATGAAAATATTAATATTTTAAATATTTTAAAAGTGCTTGTGGAGATGGGCATCCCTTTGAGGAAGCTAAAGAGTTTTCTTTTGGGAGTTTCAAGTTGATTCATTTTCCAGCTAAAGAGTCTATTTAATGAGGCCTTGCTCATTCATTCTCATCTTTTGGAAAATTATAATGTTATGTTGTTGAACTGAGTTCAAACTTTGCTACGGGGGTTGCGTGTCTTCTAGCTTTTAGATACCTTTCTTCGGGCCTGACACTATGGCTTCCTAGAAGGTGACTAAAGACCATGCTTCATTCAAGAGTGTGGATAGAGCTCAATTTCTGATTTTAATTATAGGCAAGTTGCTGGTCTATAATTTGTTTGTACTGCTGAAGACTATGGCTGAAGCAAATTTCTGTTCATAGCTTCGCCTCTGATTTTTATCTGGTTCTGGGTACTGGCCCATGCTATTTCTCTGTGAAGGGCGCCCAATTTAGCAAAGTTTCAGATTTTATTGTTGAGTCTTTGATTTTTGGGAGAGGGTCGACCTTCTTGCAGGCCGCACCTTTTCACTGTTGAGTACATTGGGATTTGTGCCATCTGTTTCAGCTGTGTTTGGCACATTCTCTCAATTGGAAGTTGGACACCATGACTAGAGGCTTCAATTGTTTGCTGTTTGAAGTCTTTCCATGCTAATTTGAAGAAGTGGCGACCATTTTGGTGAATTACTTCATTGCTGGTCTGATTTTCTGTACTTACTGTTTCTGAGCAGACTTGTTTAGTTTCATTGTAATGCTGGTTTGAGCTCAATTTCATATCATTCTTATGTTGTAATTGTTAGAGATTTATTACTCTAACTCTTTGTGGATTTGGAAGCATATTTCTATGTATTTGCAGTTGAAAACTCTATCTTTGTAAAACTGGTTTAGTAGTACTAACAGCTGTTCATTTATTGTTGCGATTTAGTTTTGTATTTTGCTCCCATTGGATAAGTGGTTGAAGCATTTTAATTTGCAGCACTTTAAATTTAATAATCCCCCCCACTGAATCAATGGCAAAGCGAATTCATGGTCGGTTTGCCGCCTTATAATAATTGTAATTAGTTGCCCCCGCTGAATAAGTGGTTGAGCTCATGGTCGGTTATCCGCCTAATTGTATTTCCAACATTTACTTTCATCCATGGTCGGCTAGCCGCCTAGCAAGCTTTGTATTTCTTTCCAATTGCTAACAATCCCCGACACCATATGCTATCACCTCGCCCACATTGGGATCTTGGTGAACATTCTTGGTGAGGGTTACTTTCCAAGCTGGTTATCTTTGGAGCTAACGCTAATCAATAGTGTTTGTGCTGGTATTGTTGTGATAAAATTCAAAAAAAAAAAAGGTGGAATATTACAAGAATATCCTAAGGTCATCCTCAAATTAAATGGAATGCAGCCTAACATTTCTAATATTCCTGAAATATAAAATCAACCAAAATTGCTCCTATATTAGCTAAGGTGTGCTATATTTAGTTTAAAAGCATGACATCAACAAATAACAACTTCCATCAAAGGTAAAAGCTGCCAAATGAATCATTTTGCTACAATGCATTAATCAAGCAGATACCTCGCAACAACAAAGACTACTAGAATTAAGTATTGAACGGTGAACCCAAAATAACTATTATCAACATGCCAAAAGACCAACACAAATCTAAAAAAAAGATTTTCTATAAAAATAAGTATTTTCCAAACCATAGTAGCAAAAAAATTTCTCAAGACTAACTTTTTCAAAAAGTGGGGAAAAATCAGGAATCAAAAAAAGGCAGAGAAAAAGAGAAAAAACAGTTGTTTTTATACTTAAAGGCAATGTAATTGCATAGAGAGAGAGAGAGTGAAGGGAAATAAGAGTGCACACCACAAATTTTGGAATATAGTTATTTTTCATTATTTTTCATATCACTGATTACACTGCATAATGCATAGTACATTGCTACAAGTACAAAGTCCCTCATTTTAAGATAATTGATTAACTGCCTCCCCATTTATACTATTTCAACTCATTGAGGATTAATGACTTCTAGCTCTTTGTGAGTGTTTATGGAGACAATATTTTAAGTATGACATAAGTCAGGCCATGCTGATTTCAGTGTTTCAGTGTAAACTGTAATATTTATTTAGTTTAATAAGGTGCTGACTTTAACACAACCAACAGGTATAGGAAATTTAGAGCCTTGGAGTAAGAAATTTTATTTTGTAAAACAGTTCAAAAATTTGATCAACATAGAAAATGACAGTATGATTTTTTTTACAGGCATATTCAATGCCAAATTCCAGGTCTAGCATCAATACAAGAAAATTAAACCATAAAAACACAATCTTGAAGCAGTGGCAAATGAACAGTTATTAGTTTCAGCTGCACATTAGTACTATTGATTGTAACTAAAAAAGACAAGCAGCAGGTTGAGTTGTGATATATAAGAATTTATCAGTTTATCGCTTTGAAAATGTCCATAGCTGGAATGAGAGCAAAGGAATGCTGAGATCTTCCAGCTGAGAAATGTAGCCATCGCAAATTTCATTTTCGATTTGATTGGAGTCCTCTAAAAGAAATTCAAAGACAACAGGGCCCAGGTTTGCTGCAACTAAGGTGGCCATTAATGGTGGTGGTCAAAAAGTGGAGGATGGTGCATGCGGTAACATTGGCTGAAGAAGAAGGGTGTAGACATGAAGGCATGTTTGCTGCTCAACACATATGGCCATAAACAGGTTGTGGAGGCTGAAAAATTCTCCGAAATCTCAAATAAGTCACTGCAAATCAAAATTAATTGCTACAAATAATTAAAAAAAAATGCCATGGTGAAAATTTTGGAATAATCACTCACCAGCAAATTGGAATATTTGATTTATTGCAGACTATATTGCAAACAAATCATTGACTTTATTGGTAAAAACTAAGAAAAAAAACTGTACGTGACAATTTAATGAAAATTCTACAATTTTTTAAAAGAAAAAATTAGCAATTTATTTCAATTTTTCCTGAATAATTGCTACTATGTTCCAAACATTTAATGCAATCCCATAGAAGATCAATAAAATACCTTATCATCTGATTCCAAACATAAATTAAACAAAATGTGGCACTCAAAATAGACACTTATTTATCTACTGTGTGTGATTATGATGTACACAACAGGTTCAATGGGCAACTAACTGAAAGAACAATATTCTTAACAACCCTTGCCAGTAGCAACCATGTTCAAAAGGAACTTCTTAAATATATATTATTTGATCTATAGACCTAACATTTACATTCTTATTTTCCAACTCTTGTTTACGTTTTGAGCATTCATCAACAGTCTCCATGAGCTGGAAAACCCAAATAAAATCACAAATATGTGTTGAAGAAAGAAGAATTTCCATTAATGTCGTTTCAGGCTTCAAATTGCATGTGCAATTTTCACCTAAACAATCTCCAAGAATGATCAAATAATCTAAATTTAGTTATTCTCTTAGAAGTTCTCCTATCAATGATGTCTAGGTAGCTAACAAAAGATATTATATTTTTAAGACTATTGATTTACTTTGGTATTCTTCAAAAACTTTGTCAATTCCCTCTACAAGAGAGTCTTCACAAATTTGTTCATCCTCTGCCTCTTTCTACAAAAACATGGGTTTGGTTGGCTTTGTCATGGAATTAACCCTTGATCTATTATCTACAATTCCAAATCCTGATTTGGTGCAATCTAATCTTATTCTCCTAGAAAAATTCTTTTTCTGCAACTGTTAATTTGTCTTTGTCTCTTCCTCCTCCTACCATATCTTCTTTTGGCTTTGGTGCCTGCAATTTCTTTTGCTCCCTTCTTTGATATCTAATCTCTCTTTCATTGGAGCACATTCACAACTTGAGTTACCCTATAGGATAGCAAGATCATAGCTCCAATACCACTAATACTATAATGACTCTTAGTGAAATATTTATGTAAAAATACTCAAATCTAAAATATTGTAACATGTCTCACCCAAAATGATAAAATACAGAATACCCACAACACACATTCATATGGATTGCTCATATAAACTAGCTAGATCAAAGTAAATTTACATAACTTACTCGATGCTAACAAAGATTACAATGATCACAAGTATTTTCAAAGAATAATAAGAATGTTCAAGTGCCCAAAAACTAGAATCTTCCTAAGTACTAAAAGTTTCCAACTTGAAGTGCAGATGCTACCTCCATGTGAAGCTTCCCTAAAAGAATCCAAAGGGGTTTAGTCCTCCGCACTTCAAGAAACCAACGGAGTTTCATCCACTAATCTCGAAAACCTAAGGGTTTTCGTCCTCAGTTCCAACAAGTAAACACAAGCACTCTACTCTGCAATTTAATGTTTGTTGACATGATGCCAAAAGATTATGCAACTAATTAAGTTGTTTACCTTATTTAGAGGTTGAAGGCCTAGTGTGGACCCAAAGTTTCTTGCCATTTCATCACATTCAAATTTGAGCCTATTGATGGCATTCCTATTTGGCCATGGTGGTGGGTGCAATCCTCCAAACTGACAAGATTCCATGAAAGTGCATGCCTAATTGCAAGGGTCCAAGGAAAAGCATACCCGAAGAATACAATTGTTGGAGGGAGCGGAGAATAGGGGTTGGCGACATCAAGTGCACAAGGAAGTAAAATTCCACAAGTCTACCAACATCAAGGGAGCAAGAGGCTAAGGATCGAAGTTTTGGGATCTCTGATACCAACGGGGAAGCGGGGAATGGTAAAAAGGTATGATAGTATGCGAAAGTCGAAAATCTTGCCCAAGGCTAGAAAATGACTCAAACATTCTCACACTTAGAAAAGATATTACACCATACCTAACCAACTACACACCATGTTTATCTCGTTTTAATGGGAATCAATAATTTGAAAGAACAATTGTTAGCTTCATTAAGAAATACACCAAATGGCTTTATGAAGCTCAATTTTTATGGAGCTTATCAAGGAAATTCAAGGCAAATGCGTGTCAATGCCTTAGTTTGAAATATCTTGAGGCAATTCATTAGAGGGGGTTCATTCTACCTAAGACATAGATGAAACAATGAAACTAACATGGAAGCCTTGTTTGATGAGCAAAGTGTTAGGAATTGCAGGCAGAATTATACCAATTCAATGAAGATTTATAGAATTAAACAAAGGAATTTAAATACACAAAAATAAATTGCAGCGAAGAGAACAACACCACTTTTAGCGTAGTTCACCCAAAATTGGGCTACGTCCACCAAGAACAAAGTCTCTTTATTATTTAATATTTTCAGAAAATGAGTTACAAAGTATTTGCAGCAATGGCTGCAACTTGCAGCAACGATTTTAACGTTTCCACTACCCTATTTCTATCTGCGCAATGCTACATGCACTTGAAACTTAAGCCTGCAACCAAACCTCTGTCACCAAACCATGATTGTAACTTCCACACGCTGCTTTCACAACCTTAGCATTCACACACCCTGCAGAAAACAAAACTCAAACTTCACATGGCTGTTCAACTCCCACGCGCACTCTGCAGACAGTCCAATTTCGTGACTATTAGAATTCCCAATGCAGCAATAAAACTGTTCGAATTTTGGGCATTTTATTAACTATTTTCAACCGTCCTTTAACTGAATTTTGAATACAACCTGGCAGCGAATTGCTTACTAAATATTGGTCAATTTTTGTTTCGAGGGCACTACCCCCAGACCCCCATCGTGGGCTCCTCCCCCGGGTCCCCGCAGGGGGATAATACCCCTTGAACCCCGCAAGAGGGGCGCAGCCCCCCTTGCATTCCCCTGTTAAATAATTTGGGGGGCAAACGTGCCGACAAAGGTGGGGAAAATTTAAGCATAAGTCTAATCGGCCTCCACTATACAGCACAAAGGTTTTGGTTTTTGTGGGAATCAAAAAGCTAATTATCAAGGGAGATACTAAGGTGTTTTTTTTTTGTTAGTCCAATCAAAGGAGCAACTAACAACAAGAAATTAAATAACAACATATCAAAGGCATGAAAATTCCATGGATGGCTTTAGGAAGTGGTTTTCCTCCTTTGTTTCAAGGAATGCAATAAGGCAACAGAATCTCTAGCATATAATAATATAGATCAACTTCCTTTCCCAAATTTGGTTAGTGAGCAAACAAATTCATGGAATGGCTTCCTCTCCATTCTTCATAAGGATTAGTCTTCAATCCTTCAAATACATAGTCCCCCTACCTTCTATTCCTCTCTAGCAAACTCAAAGACTTGATTTAGTTCTTAACTATTTGGACTATTTGTTGGAGTTTTTTAGGGTAAAATAAAAGATTTTACTCAATATTTAAGCAGCCAAATGGTAAACATGGAATGTTACTAGTATAAGTCGTCATTGTCATTGTGGTGCAGGGGCACCATTTCAAGGTGTTTATCCATTCAAGGTTATTAGGTCTAGGTTATATATTTTGAGTGAATTTTGTTTAAAATAAGGTCACTAAGACCATTAGATGTTGTAATAAGTCATTTGTGATAATGTTTAGGAGTCTAGGTGGTAAAGATTTCAAGGTGTGCAAAAAATGCGAAGTTGTTAAATTAAAATTGTCAAAAGTTGCAAATTTGCACTATTGAGGGAATATGAATAGTCAAGTCAGTTCAAAGGGCAGTTAGGAAGTTGTAGCCATTTGGTTTTGGAGTGAAATGTCTTTAAAAGCCATGAAGAACTCGTTATGTGGTTGTTGAAGCATTTTGAAAGATTGAAATACAAAAGAAACACTGTTTTCTCCTATTTTCCTGTAATTTCTGAAGTTTGTTGGGTCTGTACGGCCCGTACAGTACTTTAGTGATCCAAATTACTTAGGGATAGCATAATATATGGTTCTTACTTTCATTTGAATCAATTTTGAAGAGTTTTCACTAAGTTTGGTGAGTTTTATTGCTGTTTTCCTCAGACCGGCCTCAACACACAGATTTAAGGCTTGAAAGTCAATTAAAATGAATAATTGACCCATTCCTCATACTGTGATCACTGTGGCTTGAGGAATGGGTCTGCACCATCATTAAAAAGGTGTCAGAATGGTTAGTTTCTGCAGGGGAGGTCTGGAAATGATGTTGGGTGTGAAGCCCTAGTATGAGGTATTGTGTTTTCTTGAGGAAAAGTGAGGTTTTGTTATACCAAAGTGGGATTTGTGACAGGGCAGCAAGTTTTCTGGTTGTTTTGAGTTTGTGCAGGTTAAATAGGCCTGTTTGAAGCATTTTCAAGTTTGTATGAGTGTAGGAAGGGTGAGTTTCAATAAGCCCTAGGGTTTCTAGGCTTAAAGAGAGGGTTTTGTAATTTGGTCATTGGGTGATCGAATTCCTGAGATCTGATTGAGGAATCTTTGGTTTTGTGACATATGTACTGCTGCCCAATTGAGTTTACAAGTTTTGGAAGAGATTGGTGAGTGGTTTCTGTGGTAAAGAGGGCTAATTTGAGCCCTAAAAGGCGTTAAAACCCTCTTTTGAGTAAGTTGTTACAAAGTGATCTATGGTAGTTTGTTAATATGTTGTTGAGAACCAAAATGGATCTCTGAAATCGTTCATGACTTCGTCTGATAAGATGCCATTGAGAAATTATACCCGATTTAGTAGTTTGCCAATGCTACAAGGGAAAGAGTGATTTTGGTGAATTGAAGAGATTTTGTTGAGATAGTGATTTGACAATTGTGGTTGCTGGTTGATTTTGTGTTTGAATGTGTTGGTTGATTTTGTGTTTGAATGTGTTGCAGGCCTCCCCTCATTGCATCACATTGTAAGGCTCTTGCCTTTTCATGTTAGGTGGTGTTTGTGGAAGGGCTTCTTGTGAGAAATAGAATTAAGGTTGCTTTATTCTTGGTGTTTGTTGATTTGTCTCTACACTCTCATAGGTTTTATGAGGGACAATAATGCCTAAGGTAGAAATGTAGACACATGGAGGTGGCATAAAAAATTCTCTATATGGGGCATTGTTTCTAGCTGCTAATTGAAAAATGCATTCTCAATCCAAGAATTGGATGTGTTGAAGTTCATCAAAATGGATTTGGGGCAAGACAAGATTAGAAAAACTAGGTTTTTGAGGACACGAGCTTCAATCACAAACCTTAGTGAGAAATTGATGGACAAGATCCTTGATCCTATGATTTAAGACTAGATTTTACATAGATCAAGTGAGGTAGCTGACAAGGAGGTGTAGGAAAGAAGTAGCAAAGGAAAGTTGCACCATTCATCAACAAAATCAAGCAATCTTCCCTCAAGAGGAAGATTTGGTTGCATCAAGGTATGTAGATGGACTACAAATCAACCATCAAAAGGACCAACTAGTGAAGTCTAATGACGGCCTATGTTAGACTACTAAACAGATTTCTAATCCAAAAGGATTCACCAAACCAAGTACCTACAATAATACTGAATACATCTTCATGGCTTGTTGCAACTATGGGGCTACTTCTCGAGTTTGTGGTACACCAGAGCACCTCTCAAATGCTCTAGGGAACACAAAGATCCATTCCATCTCTCCAACAAACACCATAAATGATCCTATAATAATGCAATACAATTTGTATAGAGAGACATTTCTATGGCAAGCATTCTTCAACCAATCAACCTACAATTTCTACCAAAGCTCTAATAGGTCCAGCAGACCTTTTAGCAAGACCAAAACATCTATCTCACATTTCCTCACCACAACATCCAATCAACTTATGGTTTTTACCAAAGCTCCACTAGGGTCCGACACTCCTTTTAGCAAGACTAGAAAATCTAACTTAGATTTTCTCACATAATCTAAAGCATAGATGAAAATGTAATGTCCCTAATAGGAATATTATTGGTTTTATTCTAAATTACCAATTTCCAAACAAATTGAAGATTTAGAGAGTACCTTAGTTTGATTTAATCCCTGTAAACAAGTCAGAATTCAATTACAATAATAACTTAACAATTAGGATAGCATAATTAGTAACTCTAGTAAATTTGCTAAAATAATTATGATCCCCTTTTGAGGATGCTCAATCGTGAGGGAAGCACGGAAGAGGACAGTTGGAAGGGGTATCTCCATTGACCTCATGTGACACATGCCATTCATATGAGGTGGCCCCTTACCCCATGTGGCGCATGCCATTCATATGGGGCAGCCAAATGAGGATCCCCCGTCCTTCCGTCTTCTTCCACTCTTTCGTGAATGACTCCTTTGTATTGTTATTCCACGATAAGGGAAGCGAGATTGTGAAAGGTGTCCTGGCAGCCAACTCCCCTAGGCCCAAGGATAATACCCTCCACAATGAAGGCCGTACCCCCTTGGCCCTTCGTGGGCTCATCTTGTCCCCTGCTCGAGTGGTGTACCTAGAAGAGGCCCTCTCGCTGTGATCTCTTGGCAACTCTCCCTTCTCCCATCGTGGAAAAACAATGTGCACATTAGACTAACTTAATACTTAAAGAATATATCCTTAAAACATGAAGAGTATATTATCATAAAATATACTAGTGTATGAACCATTAAGTCTACTTGAAACCTACTATAATTCTACAAAAGAGATCTTATCACAATATAAATTAATTCATAAATCTGAACTATAAAATAATTATGTCACCTACTATAATCTGAATCATAATTCTATTAATTATAATTTATAGTCACAAATATGCTAACTACCATCATGACTATGTTAAATATAACTATAATCGGAACAGATTTATATCTATACCACTGCTGATGCTGATTGTATTGTTCTTCCTTTCTTATCCCCTGTTCTTCCCTTGCTTAAAATCCCATGAGTCTCTTTTATATCTTCATATCAAGATGAAGTGATACATCTCTTTGAATGGAGATTTCCTTTCAAAGAAACAAGACTTTTCACACACCAACTGATCGCTGCCTTTAGACACATACTAATCATTGTCCTTTATACCAAGTGCTTCCTTCTAATAATTATTGACTTAAATTATATTAATCGCTGCCTTTTTATGATCTTAAAAACTGTTGTTGCTGATTGTTATTAATCACTACCCATTTTAATATATTGTCGCACCCTTTTACTGTATTATCACTGCCTTAATAGGATTTTTAATGCCTTTAATTTAATTGTTCCATTCATGAAATTCGTTGTCTTTACAACCTTAATTTGTTGCCTTTATCACCTATATAATCATTGTTTTTCTTAACTTCAATGCTCATTATGAGTTGCTATAAATTCATCACTACGTATTCTTATCTAATTGCTGCTTTGTAACACAATAGGCCACTCCATATCAGATGAGATTATTCCCTAAATGAGATCATATGCCATTCCTAATATCATTTATATATATTATGTGTTCTATATTCATAAGTTAATATTAGCTTCATATATATATGTTTTATATTATTATATTAATATCAAATTGTTAATATTTATTTTGTTAGTATTTATATTTTATATTTGACAATTATAATTATAATATTATCTTGTGATAATTATAATTATAATAATATTAAATGGCTAACATTTTTAATATGTATTTTATTTATTCATTCATATTTTAACGTTAGAGTTTTTAGTGTCGTAATTTCAAGGACATGACAGATTTTGTGGATTATAGCACTTGGGCACCCCCTTGCCTTAGTTTTGAGGATTTTTAGCAATAATTGGGATTTCAGAGAGGAGGTTGACCTACCTAGGGAGACTGTACCACTTCTAGTGGTGCATTGGGATTCGTGCATAAGTTATTCTGCCTATTTCGAGGTGTTTGGTTGCTTGGAATTGGACGCTTAGACCTGCTTTCCAATTTGCAATGAATTTGGGGTCATTCTGATGAGCGGTTGGAGAGATATTAGCATTTGAAGGGGTGCTGGTTGGTCTATCAGGTTCACTGTCCAGAAAATCAGACTGCTGTCATTTCATATCAGACCTGATTTATCACTAGTACTTGCTTGTCTTATGATGCCTAACTGATTATATGTTGCAGATGATGCTATATAGTAATAAGCTCTCATTTTGAGTAGTACTTAACATTTTATCATATACTTGATGAACATTGTAACACTCATACGGCAGTGCCAATCAGCTATTTTACATTCAATTTTTGTACTACACTCCCGCTTAATAAGTGGTTGAACTTTCTTTACTTTCTTGTTGCCCACTGAGAAGTGGAAGTGGCTGGCTGTGCTGCCAAGTACTTTGCTTTGCTTTACTTTCCTGTAGCCCGCTGAAAAATGGAAGTGGTTGGCTTTGCCACCAAGTAGTTTACTTTCTCTATTGGCTGGCTTGCTGGCAATAACTTACTTGTTAATTCCAACATTGATATGACAATCAAATCCCCTTACACCGTATGCTCTCACCTTGCCCACTTCGGGATCTAGGTGATCAGAAAGTGAAGGGTTGTTTCTAGTTTGCTTATCTTTACATTGGGCTAACGCTAATGGGTGCAAGTTGTTTGAAGTTTTGGGAAAAATAAGGGTGGGATTTTACAATGGTATAAGAGCTAAAGATCTTGCCAGCCTGTTGGAAAATCAGTAAATTCAAAGTTACGACAATGGATTTCAATAGAGTTGAAGAACAATTCAAAAGGTAGTGTGAACAAAAGGCTTCCCAACTATTTGAAGAGTATCAAAGAATGATAGATGAGTTCAGAAACGCAATTTCTTTTGTCTCTTTCTTGGGTTGTGTTGTAATTTTCAACCCTGGAAAATTGGGTGTAGTTAAGTACATCAAAAGAACATTGAAAGAAAAATCAGAACTTGCCATTGAAGAAGGGCCAGAGAAAGAAGGAGTTCTTATTTGTGGTTTGCAGCCCACAAGTAAGCATGAGGAAGACAAAACTCAGTCAACAAGCATTGATGGTGGGATTCTAAGTTTTAGAGTAAATGAAGGTATAAACAAGGAGCACATGACACTTCAAGATGATTTTGAGATTGAAGAAGAGTCGCCTATCGAAACTATGAATGAAGAACACATGAAGTTTGAGGGAGATACCGCCATGGAATTTGACAAGCCATCCATGATGGACCAGTTTCAAGGAGATATGAGTTCATTGGTTATTCCTCTAGGGGAACCCAGCATTGCCTTATCATCCTTACATTGTCTAGCAAGGAATCAAATGGTGACTTGGTTGACATTGAATTGGATGTTGTTCACACATATGAGGACAGTCCAAAAAATCCAGTATATGGTGAACAAAGAAGATTGGTTAGGACTGACTTGATTTTGCAAAATATGGAGGTGAATGACTAGCATAATGCTAGTACCAAGGAAATGAAGAGTGATTTATTCATAGAGATATCCGATCATGAAGAGTCTAGCGATCACATCTTCCTTGAACAGAGCAATCAGCCTTATAGCTCTTGGAACCCAAGTGTGATGGCACCTACATATGACGAGGATCCTATGTGGGATGAATTTCCCTTTAACCCGGATGAGATTCAAAACTCAAAACACAATGTGAGTCATGAGGTTGCTGCTGAAGAAGAAAATGTCTTAAATAAAGAAGCTTTTATGGCAAAGCTACAGAATGATCTGTTTGAGAAGATTGCAGCCACTAATGAAGAGTTTGGTACAACTGAAATTTTCAAAACAGCACCTACTGGAAAGCATTTTCATCATACCAGTGATAGTAATCAACATGTTGGGTGGAACTCTCCTATACATGGAGTACATCAATTCAACCTCTTGGAGAATCTAGTAGAGGAGCATGACCAAATGGAGCCTGATGAGGATTTCAAAACAGCATTCACTAGTGACTCATTGCTTGAGTTGGGGGCTGCCTTAACTTTTGATCAAAGTGACAGAGAGGCGCAGGTAGATTTAGAATATCATATGGCTCCTGATAATGAAGATATTCCCAAATCTTGGTTACACGGAGAACCAAGTCACTTGGTTGAGCAAAGACCTAGGAACAGCCATGTAGTCATTGATATTAAAATAATGTTTATTTATTTATTTATTAATGCTCAATATTGTAAGATATTGTAAGATAGAGATAAGATCGTCTCCGATCTTATCTGGAGTTTCTTTTTAGAAACTTTCCAGTTTTGTAAATCTTGTAAACTATTTATTGAGCGTCTCGCTCATTGTTAATATATCAATTAATTTACCAATTACTTGCGTAATATGGTATCAGAGCTCAGGAAAACAATTTTTTTCGAAAAATTAATAATTTCTTTTTGAAATTATTTTGTTTAAATTTTTCGAAATAATTGTTTTTTCTAAAAATTTTTAATTCTGGAATTTTTTTTTTCAGTGGAAATTTTTGGCAATTCTTGGGCGTCTGAATTTCGAAGATTTGTGCTTGAAGAATTTTTTCAAGTTCTGGTCGCGTCGGTTCTCCTGGGCGCGTGTTTTTGTCATCTGAAAATTCCGTGTTTTTTTTCGTGCCATTTCCTGAGCGCGATTTTTTGCAAGCTTCGCCTGGCGTCTTTGTATTCTTCATTAGTTGGATTGGGCACCGGATTTTTTGAAGAAGAGACAATCTTCAACTCGCGTTTTGTCTGGTGACGGGATTTCAGGCTACGAATTTCTTCTGGCCGTGGTTTGACAGAGGGCCACGATTTTTTGTCTTTTTGAGGACGCGATTTCCATCCTTTCAGGGCGTTTGTAATTTGAAGAACGCGATTTTGTATTCTTTCTAGCCGCGATTTCAAGGACGCGATTTCTGAGGCCGCGTTTCTTTTCAGCCCGCGATTTGAAGGCAGTTCCTAGCCGCGTTTTCATCTGGTGTTGAAGTGGTTCTTTGTCTGCATTTTATGCCCGCGGTTTGGACGCATCTCTGCAAACCAACGGCTCTTGTGAGGCCGCGATTTTCGTTGCATCTTTTCTGCATTTTCTGACGGAAAATTTGGCCGACTAGGTTTTTGCTCGTTTCTTCTTCATCAGAAGTCAGAAATTTTTTTTTATCATAGATTCCTGGTGGGTTTTTCGAGAGCTCAACTGGGTTGGTCTCCGAATTTTCTGGGTGCATCGTTTTTCGTGCCTCGAATTTTGTGCCATCCGTACACTGTACTTTCTGCAGTCTGTACCTGAATCTGTCACTGTTTTCTGCATTGGAATTCGTGCCTCGAATTTCGTGCATCAGCCTCTTCTCAGTACCTCGTTTTTTGTGCCTCGAAAAGCGTGAAGATGGCCAGTTTAAGCAATTTAATGCTGGAGGGCAGCCAGAGATTTAATGGCAAAAATTACAACACCTGGAAGCAGCGGATGTTAACAATTTTTGAATACCGCTGCCTTGATCAGATGATCCTCAACGCTACTCGTCCTGAAGCGGCGGGTAAGGATCAGGATAAGTTTGTTGAGCGAAGGAATCGCCTTTATGCACTATGGCAAAAGGCCCGCAGACCATGTCAAATCCTCTGCTTGGTACATAGATTCTGGTGCCTCGCGTCATTTCTCACATAGGCGTGATTGGTTCACAAACTTTTCCCCTTGCACTGACTCAGTAATCTTTGGAGGAGGTGAGGAATACACAGTTGTCGGCACAGGCACTGTTCAGGTTCAGTCTGGCGGGAGGGATCTCATATTCCTCAACGTATATTATGTACCTGATATCGAGCTCAATCTTCTCTCAGTCAGTCAGATCATGCGGCATTCTCCCCAGATGGATGTGGTATTCAGCTCGCATAGATGTTCGATTGTTGATCGAGAAACTCGCACAACGGTGGCCGTTGGGATAGAGGATCATGGCCTTTACAGGCTTGTGGACACTGGTGATTCTCCGGAGTTAGCCTTGGCAGCCAGAAATTCAGCTGTCACCAGTCTTTGGCACCAGCGGTACGGGCACTTGAACGTGCACTATCTCTCTCAGCTTGCTCGGGAGGGACTTGTAGATGGCTTACCTGACATTCAGACTCAGCATCAGGGCGTTTGTGGTGCTTGTCAGGCTGGGAAGCAGCATCGCACACCGTTCAAGGATGGCGACTCTTGGCGGGCTTCTAAGGTACTTCAATTAGTTCATGCTGATATTTGTGGCCCTATGTCTATTTCTTCTGTAACTGGTTGCAAGTACTTTCTACTTTTTGTTGATGACTATAGTAGGAAAATGTGGGTGTACTTTCTTAAACAGAAATCAGAGGTTTTTAATGTATTTCAGAAGTTTAAGGCCTTAGTTGAAAAAGAGTCCAGTTCTAGTATTATAACTCTTAGGTCAGATAATGGGGGGGAATTCTGTTCTAGTGCATTCTCCAACTTCTGTGATACTCATGGGATAAAACGTCAGTTAACCACACCCTACACTCCTCAGCAAAACTGTTGTAGAGCCGACGCAATCGTACGATTGTTGAGATGGCTCGCTCCATGTTGCAACACAGGAGTGTTCCTACCAAGTTTTGGGCAGCAGTCAATACATCAGTCTATCTCCTTAATAGGTCACCCACTCATGCTGTTAAGGGAAAGACTCCTGAGGAAGTTTGGTCTGGTCGCAAACCTAGGATCAGTCATTTGAAAGTTTTGGCTCTCTTGTGTATGTTTGGATTCCAGAGGCCAAGCGCACTAAGTGGACTCCAAGAGCCGAAACTCATGTTCACAGGGTACAGTGGACCACAAGGCATATAGGCTGATTGATATAGACACTGATCGTCTTATCTTCAGTCGAGATGTTGTCTTTGATGAGGAACGAGGTCCATTTCTCTCTTCCTCACCTGTTCAGCATTCAGAGGATCAGCCTCTACAGGGTCCTGATATGAGTGTCCGACTTCCATTAGGTTCACTTGATGGGAGGGATGACGAAGACCTAGTCTTTGATGATGCTCAACCTGAGTTTCCTCCAGATGATAATGAACATCCCCCTGTTGAACCTGTTCCAGATCCACAACCAGATCCAGCTCCTCCTGTTGCATCTGATGTTGGCACATCTACTCTCCGACCGAAATGGTGGGCTAAGACTATCAGTGATCTTCGTGCTGATGAGCTCATTGAGGGTAGATCATCCAGAAACAAGAGCAAACAGCAGTCTACAGTGAATTTTGCTCTCATGGCCAACATTCACAGTGTTTATGAGCCTCAGACATATTCAGAGGCAAAAGGGATACCTGAGTGGGAAAAGGCAATGGAATCAGAATACCAGAGTCTTCAGAAGAATCACACTTGGGTCCTTTCCAATCTTCCTTCAGGGAAGAAGCCCATTAGCTGCAAATGGGTGTACAAGGTGAAGTACAAAGCTGACGGAACCCTTGACAAGTACAAAGCTCGTCTGGTTGCACGGGGGTTCTCACAGAAAGAAGGCATTGACTATGAGGAGACCTTTGCTCCTACAGCCAAAATGAGTACCATACGGCTCGTCCTTGCCTTAGCAGCCCAATTTGGTTGGAAGGTCCATCAGATGGATGTGAAGAGTGCTTTCCTCAACGGTGAGTTGAAGGAGGAAGTATACATGACGCAGCCTCCAGGTTTCAAAGTTGCTGGTCAAGAACAGAAGGTGTGCAGATTGGTCAAGGCACTCTATGGCCTGAAACAGGCTCCTCGGGCTTGGTACATAAAAATTGACACGTACCTCACAGATCATGGCTTTCAGAGGAGTCCATCTGACTCGAACCTGTATGTCAAGAATACTGGTAATGAGATTCTGCTTATTGTTGTCTACGTGGATGACTTGATCATTACTGGCAGTTCAGCACTTTTGATCACTGAGATCAAACAGGACTTGTGCAAAACTTTTGACATGACAGACTTGGGCCTCCTGCATTATTGTTTAGGTGTTGAGGTTTGGCAGACAGAGAGCAGCATTTTCATCTCCCAGTCCAAGTATGCTCGAAGTCTTCTGGATAAGTTCCGAATGCAGGATTGCAAACCTGCCTCTACACCCATGGAAAAAGGGCTTAAATTGTCAGCTAAGTCCGATTCACCTGTGGTAGATGAAACATTGTTCAGGCAACTAGTAGGCAGCCTCATCTATCTTGCTGCTACTAGACCTGATTTGAGTTTTGCAGTGAGCTACATATCACGCTTGCTGGGCGAAATTCTGCCGAAGCGGTGTGCTGCGTTATGTGAAGGGCACTCCATTTTGACTCTTGTACACTCAGAGTCACGATCCTAAACTTGGGTTCACAGATTGAGCAGGGGGTTGATGACAGGAAATCAACATCCGGGTATGTGTTCTTTGGGATCCGTGCAGTCACATGGACGAAAGAAGCAAGAAAGTGGCTCTCTCCCTCGATAAGGTCGAGAGCAAAAAAGATGTGAGGCGCTTGTCACGGATGCGGATATGCAAATATCTCAAGGTGTCGACTCCTTGATACAGGATAATGGGGAGTTCTCAAACTTGCCAAGAATCCGGTCTTCCATGAGCCAACCAAGCATGTGGAAACTCATTGTCATTTCATTCGAAGGTTGAAGACGGATAGCTTCGCTTCGATGTTCCATTGCAGGATCGACAAAGACATTCTCACCAAGTCGCCAAGATGATAAGTTTGTAAAATCGGGGCATCTTGGTGTAGTTGATAGATTGAGCATTAAGGGAGGGTATTAAAATAATGTTTATTTATTTATTTATTAATGCTCAATATTGTAAGATATTGTAAGATAGAGATAAGATCGTCTCCGATCTTATCTGGAGTTTCTTTTTAGAAACTTTCCAGTTTTGTAAATCTTGTAAACTATTTATTGAGCGTCTCACTCATTGTTAATATATCAATTAATTTACCAATTACTTGCGTAATAATTGATGTCAAGAAACAAAGTTCTGATTTTGACATGCACCCTAACAGCAATTCTCCATCCTTGCATGCTCATGATTAGAAAGGTCATTTCTTGGTGTCTGTTGAAACTGAAGTGCAAGCTCTATCCAGATTTGACCGCACACGTAGTTTGATCGAAGAACTCTTCTAGAAGGCTCAGATTGAAGAGAGACGGGAAGCAGTTAGGGATGGAGTCACTCTCCCTAATCTGTAACTCATCAAAGACCCTTTGGAGACAATGAAATCAGAGTATTTACACTCGATTAGTGATCGAGATTATGCCTTTGAATTTGCAAAGAAGACCATTAGTGCATTCCAAGAAAAAGAGAGAAAGGTTGATGAGCTTACTCTTGAGCTTGAATCAACAAAAGATGTGTTAGAAAATACTCAGGTGGCACTAATGGAGGTAGAAGATCAGCTAGCTGATTCCAAACATCTCAAGAAGCGAGAGAATAAACAAAGAGCTATAGAAATCAAGCAAGTAATTGATAAGCTTGATTGTCTTCAAGAGGAGTTTGATTTGGAGGGCTTCCCTAAGAAATCAGAAGTTGCATGTGCAGATTTGGATCATCAAGTTGGATTGGAGCAAGAGAAAAGAAATGATATTTGAATTCTTGATAATCCTCTCTTTGAAGTGGGTGTAGAGGAAACTTATGATAACCCCCTCTTTGTAATGGAAGATGAAACATGTGGTGAAGTATCCAAGCATGAGACCAAGTACGGTTTTTAGCTTATTGACGATTTGATATTAGACCATGAGCACGTGTCACACTTTGTGATTGGTAATCTTCCAAGGTTGCTTGATAGTGAATGCATAAGTGGATTTGAGGATGAAGACTCCAAATGGGAATTGTTGAATCAAGGTGACTTCAACATCTTTGACATTGAGGTGTTGTCCAAACATAGCTTGATAGCTACTGAAGGTTTCATTACAGCAGCAAGGAAAGGAGACTTCAAACATGTTACCTATAAAGCTTGGGGGAAAGGACCAAAACAAGATGTCTACATGTTTGACAATCCATCCCTTGGGTTGAGTGATGTTTTAGCTTATAACAGTTCCTGTTGGGGATTGTGATTGAAGACAACAATTGCTCCATGCCCCATAGTTGTTGATGATCTTGTGGATGGGCTGCAAAAGATTACCAAAAGAGTCACAAACTTCCATAATGAGCAAGGTGTTATGAAGGGCATTTGGAGTTGTGATGTAAATCTTTCCAGGTATGTTGAGCGTCATTTTTGGTTGGGTATCCATGCTTGGGTTCCTCAACATGGATTGACGGAGCTTATTGGGTATGGTAAGAAGAATCCTTGGAGGGATAAGGATCAAAATTTCAGAATTTATGGTGTTGTTCCCTTCCTTACCAACCCTTTGGTGGTTCCATTTGTTCATCAACAAGTGGAATGGAGAGAAATTTTAAGGGTTGGAGAAATGAACGGACGGTTATTCTTGGGAGTGTTCCTTAACATAGAAGGGGTCAGATTTTGAGTCTTGAGTTTGCTGTTTGGTTGCAGGCCAGCTACCTTACACTTGTAGTTACTTTCATTCAGGAGAGTTGCCACATTATTTCTTGCCAAGGAGGTAAAAGGTTTCAGTTGGAAATTGCTTTAACTGCTTCCCAGCCACTTTCAAGGTGTTGATATGCAACACTATGCTCATCACACATGCTAATGCTTGGGAATTTCTTTGGCACTGTTGTTATCCCTTGAGTAGAGCACTAAACTCATTGTACCTTGTTGATTCCAGCCTTGGACAGCAGTGACTATTGGATACTTCAAACCATAGCAACAAAAATCTTTTGGAGAAAAAATCGACAAACCAAAAGTTCAAGAAATTTTTGAAAAAATCGGAATAAGAGACAAAAATGTAAAAAATTGTAGAATAAGAGACAAAAACTGTTTTTTTTTTAATTGAAAGGCATTTCCATAGCAATAGAGTTATAGAGAGCAAATAAAATAGAGAGTTTAACTAAAGAATCATAGAAAATAGATTTTGTTATTTATATTCATATCACTGATTACATTGCATTCCACATCTTTCAAAGCATTAGTTCACAATGCATAATTGATAAATGACAAAATTTCAATTACAATATAGTTTTTACAAAGTCAACCTATAAACTAAGTACATAGTTTAAAAAAATCAAAATCAGCCAATGACTCTTGCTAGTTGCTACTATAAATAGAGCTATGCTAGAGTGATGCAGGTCCTGATGATGAAGCTCTTGGGGCTTTGCCTCTCCTAAGTCGTTCAATCAAATGAGTATCAAAGTTAGACTCTATTAGGATCTCAAAATCCTCAGCCTCAAGAAATTCATCACCAGCAATCCACTCATTGTCTGGATCAAAAATTGCCTCAAAGAAATGTGGTCTCATGGTGATGGAATTCCATGACAATCAATAGCAACCACATTTCTTTGAGGCAATTTTTCAACCAGTTCACTGCCTTGTCTATGCTACCACATTTTTCATACATGTCTACCAAAGCATTTTATCAAACAGTTCACTGCCTTGCTGCTATGGCTAAAAGCCTCTAACAAGTGCTTTCGAACAAGCTATTGATGCTTGGAAAAAATCTATCAAAGCATAATAGTAAACAAGAAGCTATGGTCTCATGGTTTTTTTTTGCGCGAAAACCAACGTGATTTTATTCGCACTTTTTTGCAAGTTTTAAACACATTTTTTTGGCAATTTTGCAGTTTGAAATGGGAAAAAATCGTTCACCAAAAGGTAAAAGATTTTTTCAAAAAATTACGGAAAAAATCATCCAACCTGTAGATTTTTGAAAAATTAGGATTAATCGGGTTTTTTTCCAAATTTTTGTTACTATGCTTCAAACCTTCCCAACTCAAAAAGTTCATCTTATGAGGGTTTGTGGTGCAAGACTTGGTAGTTCCCTCTTGGTGTTAGTTCAGGACAGCGACCCACCACTTGCTTGGTTTCACTATTCAAAGACTCTCGGAGTTGGAGCAGCCACAGTTTTCAGGAGTC
Organism: Sequoia sempervirens; assembly: GCA_007258455.2. NCBI lineage: Eukaryota > Viridiplantae > Streptophyta > Pinopsida > Cupressales > Cupressaceae > Sequoia > Sequoia sempervirens. Next base: position 1,224,452,391 of record VDFB02271358.1, on the reverse strand, counting down.
TTAATGGTTGTGTGTGGAGTTATGATTATATGTTTGTTTAACTCTTGCGAGGGATGACTTTCCTTTTAGCAAGACGATTTGGGGAAGTCACATTTGCAGTCGTGGCTCTACTTGACACCATGAGGAGATATGCTAAGGACTACGGTTATGAGTTGAGCAAACTCCTTCCTATTTTCCTAGGATCATGTTAGGCAGTGGCATTGCAGATATGGAATTCTCAGAGATGTTTGGGTAGGATATTTTGCATGGTGTAGATTTCAGGCTTCCCAAGTATTTCAAATTGACTCTCGTGGATGGTATCATTTTGGGGTTACAAAAGAGGATAGTGCAAATTTGGAAAAATGGTTTCACAGTTGTGTCAGAGTGGTGCAGCATTAGCATGGTGGGTCATTTCTGAGATGGACATGGGACCCTGGGATCTTACTTGGTTTTCTGTGGATCAGTGTATTGTTTTTGGAGTTGTGGTGGCATTGCTTAAGGACAAGCAATCTTTGGGAAAGGACTATAATGTCCACTTTTTAGCCCTCTGCTTTTCAGTGGCTGATAGCCCATTTCCGGAGTCCCATGGGCTACTTGGACGCATTTTTAGGGTTTCTTAAATTCTTAGAGGTTTCTTGTCAACTTTTCAGGGGCTTGTTGCAAGAGTTTGCTAAAAGGGTTTCTGGGTCTTTCTAGGTTTTCAGAAAGCTTTGGTGGGCTATCTCATGCATTTTCACAAGTGCCTATTTCTGGACTTACTATTTTTGGTAAGTTACAACGGCTACCTAGAATGTGCTCAAATGGTGTTTGAAAAAACTATTTTTAGCAATATGCTATTTTTAGTAACTATTATTTCTGGCAGTTTGGTTTGGCAACAGTTGAGCACTTGATTTCTATTTCTAGCAGTGTGGCAGTGTTGTTTTGGCAATGGTTTATCCAACATTCTTGGAATTTAGAAAAGGAAAGGGTAATAACTTATGTTATATTTTTAATGTTTCTTTTTGGACCCCATGCCTAGGCAACATGACTAAAGCATTAGTTTTAGGATCAAATATTAAATAAGCAGAATTAAAACAATTTCACACAATTTCACACAACATATACCCTGGGAAAACCCAGCAAAAAAATCTCTCTTATATATTGAGTAATGAAGCCAACTTGCTTTTACAATAAGGCCAAATACAAGGTTGAATATCAGCACCACACTTTGATTCACACAAGACAGAATTTAACACCTTGCCAATAATAATATCGATCTTCTTTAAGGCACAATATCGGTCTCTTGAAGAACTCGCACTTCTTCGAACTATGAATGAAAAATGGTGATCAACTAAACAGCATCTTGTATATATACCAATCGAAGAGATAGCCTTCATGAATCGTGTCTTTTCACATTACAAAGTCAGCCCATGATGAAAGATTGTAACTCATAAAAAAGGTGGCGATTCAATGAAGCCGGCTTCATCTAATTAATGATAATTAAATATTATTTCTTATCCCAAGTGAAGTGCCTTTTCACCAAATGACGTCTCCAATAAATTAAATAGCCGTTAAGGCTACATTTAAATTATTGCTTGATAAATCGTGGCTGGAAGTAGAAGCCCGACGCTGCTGACATCAACACTCCCTCTCAGCTAGGAAGGAATACTTCCAGCTATCCAATGTCATGGAGTCTCTCAACATGACACCCACAATGGCTACACCCATATGTGGAAAGAGCTCATCACGGAGTCACTCAACTTGATATCGTCCATCATGGCCACTCCCATGTATGGAAAGAACATGTGCACATGTGCCCATCACAGAGTCACTCAATGTGATGTCGTCATCTCATCATGACGTCCACCATGGCTGCTCCCAAAGGGTGGATAAACACAAGTACAAGGAAATCATCACGGAGTCTCTCAACGTGATGTAGTCATGGAGTCACTCAACATGACATCCACCATGGCTACTCCCAGAGGGTGGAAACAAGGGCTTTCACCTCAAATTTCTCTCACAAAGAAAGATGCATTAACAAGGGCTTACACCTCAAATTTCTCTCACAAAAAAAGATGCATTAACCAAGGCTTTCACCTCAAATTTCTCTCACAGAGAAAGATGCATTAAAGCAAATCTCAGAAGATCACTGATGCTGAGTCTCCCCCTCAGCTAAGGCTTCATTCTCCACAACTCCAAGCTTGTCTCGAAAGTGCACAAACTTTACTCTCGAGAGAGGCTTGGTGAGAATATCAGTCGCCTGCTCATCAGTGCATATGTATCTCAACTAGATGGCTTTCCTATATACCATATCTTTGATGTAGTGGTATTTGATCTCAACATGTTTTGTTCTGTCATGAAACACAGGATTGACAGAAAGCTTCACACAGCTTTCATTATCACAATGAATGACAGTCAACTCCAATGATTGTCCGAATAATCCTACAACGAGCTTCTGAAGCCACACTACTTCTCGAGTTGCCACACAAGCTACAATATACTCGGCCTCTACGGTGCTTAGTGCCACTAAAGACTGCTTCTTGCTACACCAAGAGATCATCGCAGACCCCAAACTGAAGCAACATCCAGAGGTGCTCTTCCGATCAGCTACACACCCTGCCCAATCAGAATCAAAATATTCTTGTAGCTTTAGGTCCACACTGGAAGAGTATCTCAAGCCATATCTCACTGTGCCCCGCAAGTATCTCAGTATATGCTTCGCTGCAACTAGATGTATTTGCCTTGGTTCACACATGAACTGACTAAGAGCACTCACTACATAGAAAATATTTGGTTTAGTATTAATTACATACATCAACGATCCAATCAACTGCCTATACATAGTAGGATCCACCAGATTTGAACTAGCTGCAGACTCTTTTAGCTCCTACAAATTGGTTTCCATTGGTGCATACATGGATTTGCAATCCATCATACCAAATCCCTTCAAGATGTCTATTGTATACTTCCCTTGACAAAGAATGATCTCATTAGGCCTCTGCCATACTTCTAAACCAAGGAAGTAATGCATGTATCCAAGATCCTTCATCTCAAATTTAGAAGCTAACTCCTTGCATTTGATAATGAGATGTTCTTCTCCCGTAAGAAATAGATCATCAACATAAAGAACCAAGATCAATGTCTCACCATCAATTACCTTGAAGTACAGGTTTGAATCAGCATCATTCTTGGAGAATCCCAAGCTCATCAGGTATCGATCAATCCTCTCATACCAAGCACGAGGAGCTTGCTTAAGGCCATACAAAGCCTTCTTCAATTTACAAACATGAGACTCCTTCCCATGAACCTCAAAGCCATCAGGTTCCTTAATGTAGACCTCTTCTTCAATTACACCATTAAGAAATGTTGTCTTCACGTCCATCTAATGTAACTTCCATCATTTAGTTGTTCCAATAGCAATAATAGTCCTGATGGATGTATAACGAGCAAGTGGACCAAAGGTTTCCTCGTAGTCTATTCCCTCTTTTTGAGAGAATCCTCTAGCCACAAATCTAGCCTTATACTTCTCAATGCTTCCATCAGCCGCATGCTTGATCTTGAAAAGCCACTTAGAAGATACAATAGATTTCCCTTCTGGTCTAGGTACTATATCCCAAACATCATTCTTGAGGATAGATTGATATTCTTCAGCCATAGCATCTGTCCATACTTGCTGACTTGAAGCTTCTTCAACACTGGGAGGCTCAGATTCAATAATTTGACTCATCAATGCAACATAGCTTGGAAACTTTCATGGTCTTTTGCTTTATCTGAATGTTCCTCTAGGGGCTGCAAACTTTTCTGCCTCCTGCATTGTTTGCCTAGCCCATAAAGGTCTCTTTCGACCAATAACAATGTCTCTCGGCCCATCAGTTGGTTCCAAAGGCTCAACTGGATTACCATCTTCTTCTTGTTCAATAGACTCCCTCTGAATCTCACGACTATGGTCAACTTCCATGTCCTGAGGAGTCTCGTGGTCTTCATTATCTATCTCCATGTGAGAGCCTTTAGATCTCTTGAATGCAACATCTTCTTCAAATGTAACATCCCTGCTGATCTCTATCTGTTTCTGGCCTGGAATGTAAATCCTGTATGCTTTTGAAGACTCACTGTAGCCCACAAATATTCCTTTCTTGCCAGAAGGTTCCAACTTAGTCCTTTTATCTTTAGGCACATGAACATACACAGGACAACCAAAGATTCTCTAGTGACTAACTTCAAGCTTCACTCCTGTGAAGGCTTCTTCAAGAGTCATGTTCTCCAAAATACGATGAGGGCTCCGATTCTGAACATACACTGCCGTTCTAGATGCTTCAACCCACAGGAAGGTTTGCAAGTCTTGATCATGGATCATAGCTTTGGCTGTCTCAACAATGGACCGGTTCTTCCTTTCTACAACACCGTTTTGCTATGGATTGTAAGGGACATAGAACTCCCTCTTAATCCCTGCCTCGATACAAAAGTGACAGAAGCCTCCAAAGATGTATTCTCCTCCGTTGTCAGATCTCAGAACTTTGATCCTTTTCCCGGACAAGTTCTCTACTTGAGCCTTAAATTCCTTGAATTTCTCAAGTACCTCTTCAAATTCTTTAGTCTTTAAGAAATTAATCCAAGTCTTTCTAAAGTAGTCATCAATGAAAATTACATAATACAAGAAACCACTCAAAGAAGCAACAGACATTGGACCACACAAATCAGAATGAACAATATCTCGAATACATTTAGATCTACTTTCACTACTATGAAAAGGACCTTTAGTATTCTTACCCAATGCGCATCCTCGGCAAGTACCTTCATGCTCCTGGCTGAGTTTAGGATGGCCAGTGACCATCTTCTCCATGGATGGGAGTGCTCTAAAATAAAGGTGAGCAAGTCTTTTGTGTCAAAGCTCACATGAACTGGTGGAATCATGCAACAAGGCCTGCACTGGACGAGTGGAAAGTCTATAGAGACTCTCATGTCGAACACCAATCACCCGAGCTGTCTTGATGCTAGAGTTCTTTGGCCATGCAAGAACTTTTCTTTCAAAAAATGCAACTTGATATCCCTTGTCCTCCAAAGCTGAAATTGAGAAAAGGTTCCTCTTGATGCCTGGTACAAATAACACATCACTCAACTGAAGAGAGATGTCGGAATCTAAATGAAGAGAGGAGGTTCCAACACCTTTCACAGAATAGCATGCATCATCTCCAATTATGACTTGAATGCTCGAATCTCTTTCCACCAAATCTGAAAGATATTCTCTGAATCCAGTAATGTGACAAAAGGCGCCACTATCAATCAACCAAGTGTTGCTATCTATTGGAACATTGCTTGATAGGGCAGAATAAAATAGAAATCCACATATATTGTCTCTTGAATCCTTCTGAGGAGAGACCTCACCCACATCCGCAATAGAAGCATGTTGTTTTGGTCTAGTTGGACAATCTTTCGCATAGTGACCAAACTTGTCACATCTGAAGCACTATATATGGGAGAGATCCTTCTTCTTCTTCAATTCGAGAGCACCATCTGATCTTCTATCTCTATTCCTCTTGAAGTTGCCTTTCTTCCCTTCTCTTCCCTTCCTCTTCGATAATTGAGCGACAAGTACATGAATGTCTTCATTCGTAGAACTTTGCCCATTGCCTCTTGCTGCCAATCTCAATTCCTCTTGAATGGAATCTGCCCTAAGACGATCAAACTTTGGTAGTTTCGATCTTCCACTAATACCTTGGATGAATGGCTCCCAAGATTGACGAAGACCGTTGAGTGCCAACATGACCAAGTCCTTATCATCAACCATATGACCAATGGCACAAAGCTGATCTTTTAACTCGGTGATCTTCATGAAGAAAGAGATGACAGAATCTCCTTTCGCCATCTTGATATGATGAAGTTGTTGCCTCAATGCAAGAGCTTTGCTTGTATTGTTGATCTTATACAATCCCTCCAAGGTCTTGAACATCTCTCTCACTGTCTTCAACTTGGAGATAATAGGCACAAGGTGATCCTTCACATAATCAACCAAAATCTTCTTGGCCTTTGTGCCATTCTTCTTCCATTGTGACTTCTCATTCTCATCGGAAGGCTCAAGAAGTTCGCTCTCCACGAACTGAGCAATCTCATTTTCTTCCAATGCAATCAAAACTCTAAACTTCCAAGAGGTGAAGTTGGAAGCACCTTCAAGTCTATCTTCAACCTTGAGCCCGTTCACCATTTTCGAAGATAAGATAGACACAAGAAGATGAGAACAAGAGAGGAAGAGTATGCTGCTTATAGAAATTTGATCACAATCTTGCTTAAACCCACTCTGATACCATGTTAGTTTTAGAATCAAAAATTAAATAAGCAGAATTAAAACAATTTCACACAGCATATACCCTGGGAAAACCCTCCAACTTGAGGGAGAAAAACCCAGCAACAAAATATCTCTTATATATTGAGTAATGAAGCCAACTTGATTTTACAATAAGGCCAAATACAAGGTCGAATATCAGCACCACACTTTGATTCACACAAGACAGAATTTAACACCTTGCCAATAATAATATCGATCTTCTTGAAGGCACAATATCAATCTCTTGAAGAACTCGCACTTCTCTTGCAATCGAACTATGAATGAAATATGAATGAAAAATGTTGATCAACTAAACAGCATCTTGTATATATACAAATCGAAGAGATAGCCTTCATGAATCGTGTCTTTTCACATTACAAAATCGGCCCATGATGAAAGATTGTAACTCATAAAAAAGGTGGCGATTCAATGAAGTCGGCTTCATATAATTAACAATAATTAAATATTATTTCTTATCCCAAGTGAAGCGCCTCTTCACCAAATCACGTCTCCAATAAATTAAATAGTTGTTAAGGCTACATTTAATTTATTGCTTGATAAGTCGTGGCTGGAAGTAGAAGCCCGACACTGCTAACATCAACATAAAGTTGTTTTAAAAGTTGGACTAATGAGTTGGACGTCCCATTTGGAGATATTACAAATTTAAATGTTAATTTGATGCCATGGCGAAGGAGGATGCCAAAGTTGACAAGTCAAAAGGATTTTAAAAGAATATTATATTAACCCAGGAATGTGGCATCCCTTTTTGGAGGGAATTGAGAATTCAAACTTCTAGGTCTTGAGCTTATAAATAAGCCTCTCCCCCCCTATCATTTGGATATGTTGATTATGATAACGAAATGTTGTCAGACTGAGGATTGAATCCCCTCAAGGGCTTTGGAGACGAAAACCTTCAAAGTTGCTCTAATTTCGCAGTTGAGAGATACTCACTAGCTAGACTTTGGAGTGGCTTCACTGCAGGAGTCACCATTGGAGATATTGGTGAAAGATTCTCAATTTGTTTTTGGTTATAGAATGTTCCTATGCTTTCTTGCTATATCTTTTGGTGTGTTGGTGATAGTTTGCTTCTTGGAGATCATTTTGGAGTGTTTTATCAGATTTTATGTTGCTGGTTTGTGTATGGCTGAAGCACGTTTTTTCTCATACTAATCTGAGGAGACAAGATATTTTTGTGGGAATCGATTCTATGAATTCCTAGCACTTGGGCGCCCCCTTGCCTAAGTTTTGAGGATTTTTAGCAGTGATTGGGATTTTAGAGAGGAGGTAGACCTACCTAGGGAGGTCGTACTTCTAGTGGTGCATTGGGATTTGTGCACAAGTTATATTGCTTGTTTTGGGGTGTTTGGTTGCTTGGAATTGGACTCCTAGACCTATTTTCCACTTTGCAACAAATTTGGGGTCATTCTGATGAGCGGTTGGACAGATATGAGCATTTGAAGGGGTGCTGGTTGGTATATCAGGTTTGCTATCCAAAAAATCAGACTATTGTCATTTAATATTAGACTTGATTTATCACTGGTACTTGCTTGTCTTATGATGCCTACCTGATTATATTTTGCAGAGGATAAACTATATTGTAATAAGCTTTCATTTTCAGTAGTACTTAAGATTTTATCAAGTACTTGATGAATATTGTAACACTGATATGGTAGTACCAATCAGCTATTTTACATTCAGATATTTGTACTACACTCTCGCTGAATAAGTGGTTGAGTTTGTTTTATTTTCTTGTTGCCCATTAAGAAGTGGAAGTGGTTGGCTATGCCACCAAGTACTTTACTTTGCTTTACTTTCCTGTAGCCCACTGAAAAGTGGAAGTGGTTGGCTTTGCCACCAAGTAGTTTACTTTCTCTATTGGCTAGCTTGCCGCCAAAAGCTTACTTGTTACTTCCAACATTGATATTACAATCATATCCCCTTACACTGTATGCTCTCACTTTGGCCACTCCGAGATCTGGGTGATCAGAAAGTGAAGGGTTGTTTCCACTTTGCTTTACATTGGGCTAACCCTAACAAGTGCAAGTTGTGTGAAGTTTTGGGAAAAAATAAGTGGGATTTTACAAAAACCAATTGAAGAAACCATTCCTCTCCTTAAGGTACCAATTCAACTTTCTAATGACTTTTGAACTCCATAGCATGATTCTTTGTAAACTATAAATGCACAAGTCTATAACATAGTTTAGGCATCACTCTGATCATAAGAATGAGCAAATGATAAATAGTCGTATGCCTTTCTTCAGAGTATGCCATGTGTGGAACAAATAGTTGAATAAATACATTATGTTTAGTTTTACATCTTTGTCTCTATTTTGTTCAATTACTTAATTATCTTATGCACACACTATAACTTATCTAGATTCTCATCTAGAAAGTTGTCCACTAGGATTCAAATCTCAGAGCCCCAAATTAGTGGTATTAGAGTGATTCTATTTACATCTTGCATGTCCTTCTATATGTAGTCAAAACACCTGAGCCCCAACATCAAATTCCAAGATTCACAAAACTACTTGATAACCCCTATCAAGATGGTTGAACAAACACAATCAAAGATACACACGGTGATCAAGAGCAAGATTGAAGTGCTCACAGATCCACAAAAGTTCATGTTTAGGTCCTCAAAGAATGACTTCATTGGCCCCTCAATCAAGTAGAGAGCAATTGGTCATTAAGTTCCCCCCATGTTTCAAGTAAACCTAGACATGCCAATATTTGACAATAATATTGATGCAAATTCCAATAATTGCATAGTGTGATGACTAAATCATGGCATTGTGGTTCTTTCCACCACTGGGTGTTATTGGTAAGTGTTCTCGTTGGGAATGAGGTCCCCCGTTTGTGGCTTCACCGGATCATAGGTCCAGTCAAAAGCATTTGACCCCAAATTTATTAAAAAAAAGATTGATGCAAATTATGTAGTCAATTGGATTGACCAAAGCAAATCTCACTTTTCCAAGAATGATTACAGTAATAAGGAAAAGATAAAGATTGCCCTCTTGAAAATTTACTCACCTATCAAGAAGTGATGGCAAACTTGTGCACTTTGGGAAGAGGAACAATCAAATGGAAAATTTGAACCAACTTAGGAGCAATTCATAGAAGCCTTCCAGGATGAGTTTTATCTTGAAGATGTTTACAATCACTGTAACATGCAATGGTCATATTTCCAGTGTGAGGATGACCAATCTGCCCACACCTATACAAATGCCTTCCACGAGATCTATGCTAGGTTGGACTCGTTTGAGTCAAAGCAACACTGAGTCCTCAAATACTAAAGCAGCCTTCATCCAACAATCCAATCTAGTCTAAAGTTGATCAAGATCAAAATGATGGGGAGGCCTATTGCTATTTGGCTACAACTAAGGAAGAGTTCAAGCAAAAGGTCATGCGAGAATCAGCCATCGCACCCAAGAAGAAATCATCTTTGGACAAGAAAAAAGCATCCAACAATAAGTGATGTGATAAGCACAAGAGTTGTAGTCATTCCAATGAGTTGCATGCATAGAAGAAAACACTCACATGGCAATTGAAGATGTTGATGTCAAGCCCTTGCATGAAATCATTGACACAACCCAGCATTGAAGTCAACACCACACAAGCAACAACACTCTTACCTAAGGAATCTAAAGTAGAGTGACTATTCTAATCATAAATTTGGGTGAAAGTGCATGCTCTAAAATTCATGATCAAAGGTAGCAATATGAAGAATCTTATCTCTTTAGAACATGTTAAAAGATTTATATTGCAAACCATAAATCATCTATAACCCTAAAAATGGGGTGGCTCAACTCTTGCAACACTCGAGATATAAAGGTACCTCTCCAATGTTGCTTCACATATTTGATTCATCCTTTTCATGAAGAAATAGTCTATTATGTATTGCCAATGGAGGTCTACAAAGTACTCCTTGGGCATCCATACATGCATAGTCATATGTGTATGTACCATAGTTTGAAAACTCACAAAGTACTCAACTAACTGGATGCAACTCGCAAGTTTTTTGCTCGCTACATTGAAGGTTCAACCGAGTACTTCACAAGTTTTTGATAGACTTAGTTGAGTTTTTCAAGGTGACTTGCAAGTTTCAAGCACAAACTCACCTAGTGTCAAAATGCAAAAATACCTCATGATTTTCATTTTCTCAATTCATTTTTTGATATTTTATGCTCTTATTTCGCCCAACAAAAGATGTCTTTGGCATCCACATGAAAAAACACACTAAGAGAAGGGATTGGAAGAATGAAGATTTGGTCAAAAATTGTGAGGATTTGGTGCTAGAGAAAAGTTGAAAATATAGTGATGAAATTATGAAAGATGGCATACACCATGAAGGTTCATGTGGTCACGAATGGCTTAATGCACTACCCCCGAACCCTGTGAGGGGTGCTGCCTCTCGACCCTATTGGGGGCTCCACCCCCAAACCCCTAATTGCCACTATTCTCTTGTTGCCCCCAAATCCAAGCGCTTGGTCCCCTTATTTTGATTCCGTAAAACTATGTCATTTATTGATTTGAGGGTCATATGACATATTTAATCTTTGAATTATGACAAATTGATGATCAAAATAGACTAATGTGTTCTATAAATGCATCAATTTCTATTTTTTTGTGTAATTATGTTTTGATTTTTGTTGAGTCTCGAGTTTAAATGAAAATTTTGGGTTGCCAAGTTCGATTTTTCAAATTATGGTATGTACTATGCAAACCCCACATGAAATAACCCAAGCAATATTTGTGCAAAATTTCTGATTTTTCAACACACACAATGATGCCCTAATTTCTGATTTTATTTTCTGCTCAAAACCCTAATTTGTTGATATAAATTTCTGAGTTTAAATATACAGTAGCAGCAGCATTTAATCTTTATCTTCCCAATGTCATCAAAAATCATAGCAGATTTGTTTAACCATGAAAAAGTATGTAACCAGCACAATGAATCACCAAAACATTCACCAAAAACATGCCAAATTCCGATAATCCAAATGTTCAGACTGCTGTTATAACCTATATTTGATTAATGATGCAAAATACATAATGCAATGGGCTCCAGACATGCCCAACAACACATAGAAGTCTGCTGATATGAAGCAACCACAACTTATGCAATAAAATGTCCTCCTAAACTAACCCTAGCTGGGTGAAATTGCTCCAGACAACTCCAACGCAAATTACAATGCAAATCTATGGTGAAAATGACATTAAAACCCTACCAAAAGGGTGTGCAGGCCTGCTGGTCTACTGATAGGGCTTTCCACCCTTGAAAAGTCTGCAGAATATCACCCAACTTGCATAATTCACCCCTTAAACAATATGCCTAAATGCCGATGCAGAAATTGAATGTGATCCTAGCAAGAATCACCATTGAAGCCCATGTGAACCTCCGTCATGAAGTCCTCCATTGAAGAAGCTAGGATTCCGTCACACTTCTCCTATATTCATAAGGGTTTTTGTCCTTAGAATATTTGCCAAAGTGCAGATCATAAAAGCAAAGATAAATTCGTTGATGATTCAAATGCTTTCAAATGACCTTGTATTTATATCAAACTTCCCCTTTTCCCTCCAATCTGGCCGACCTGATTTGAGCCCCAAAACTTTGAATTTAATTTTTTTTTTATTATTTTTAACCCCCAAAAAGGGTCGCCCAGTTTCATAGAAAAATTATAAAAATATTTTGGCCTCACCAAAAATCATAATAAATATTATTTAACCTCCTCCTTGAGCACCAAAACCAAAAATAATAAAATATTATTTTCTCTTTATTTTTCTTGCTCGCCTCAAAAAGGGACATTAAAATCCTCCCTTCCTGAAATTGCTTGTCCTCAAGCAATGACAAACATACTACCACCTGGATCCCTTATCATCACACTACCATATATATCAAAATCGAGGAGGTAGATGTACCTCAAGGAGCTATCAACACCGACCAACTCCCCAACTTCGAAGGTCTCCACATGAATGTGCAAGATGCCCCTTATAGGCGAATAGAAGGACATATCAGCCCCCCCTATGTTGCTGTTATAAATCAGAACAACAACCTCCCAACTGAAAATCAGATTCAAGTGAATGCAAGTACCATCGACAATGTCATATGATGATAGAGTATCATTCATATGCCATGCCCCAATGGTGAAGTGATGATCCCAACCTCCCCAAAACAACCAAACAATTGTTGTCCTCCAAGTAGCCTATAGGCTTTCCATGTGCAATAAGGCAGAACAGTCATCTCCTATCAAAGTATGGGGTGGATCCCCTTGAACTAGGGCAAGGAAGCCAAGATCCTCGTGCTTTCTTTTCATCCCTAAGACATAATCTAGCTGGAACAAAAGCATTAATAACTCAAAACCAAACATCATAGCAACACCCCCATACCTTGTGTCAAGATTCAACTTCATCTCCCAAGTATGCCTAACAAAGACAAGTGCCTCTATGACATGCATCACAAATCTTTGAACTAGAGCAACTACATACTCTACAAAGAGTCGTCAACATGATGAGACTCATCACAAGCAAACTCTTCAAGGGACTCAAGCAAGTCTTCACCCTTTGTTAAATGTCCATCGTCAAGTGCTGGTCCAACATGAGTTTCTCCATGAAAATCATAGGCCTTAAGGCTGATCCTCTTGGCTCTCATAGCATGATAATTTGAAGACAAGGGATTGATGTCATACATCAGAAAATCAGTCCTTACGTCATGCTTTAGTGTGATGTCTTCCTCACTCTCAATCATCTCTCCTTCCATGAATGGGTACTCATTCATTAGTGTCACAAATCTTGTCCCATGGCTGCAAGCTGATTTTTCATGTGTATGTGTCTCTTCTACCTTCATGACTTCATCATAGGACCCTTCAAGTCCTTCCTCCATGTCTCCACTTTTTGCCATCTTCATGTTGCATTGCTTTTCATTAGATGCGGCTAACATAGAAGTCTGAAATTTTGTTGTGTATGACGAAGAGTGTGCCATCCTCAACTCCTCACCAAGCATCTCCACCTCATCTTCTTTTCTTCTCAAGGCATCAAAATATATCTCACATGGTGTGAGGAGATAATCTCTATCAGCAAGTAAGTGTAGGTAGTTTGACTTTACTACCACCAAAGCCTCCTTGAGTTCATGCAAGTCATCAAGAAATATACCTTCTTCAAAATCTGCATGATTCCCTAGAGCCTTCCAACACAAACCTGGCATCATCTTATGAACATGATCAAAATGAGCTAGGGCTGCCACAATCTTATTTGTTTACCTTCAATTGTCCTTCCGAGTGATGTGACTTATGAGACCCATCACCTCCATGCAAAATTTTTCTTTGATCTTTATAAATGTGCACCTCCAAATCAGCTTCCTTCATGGCCTCTTATTTACTACATTCATGTGTGGAAACTAGGTCATCATACTTTATCAAAGGATCTCCATCAAAATAATGAGTAGAGTCTTCTACATCATGATCTTCCTCATTGGCTGATATAGAAAGAGTGTGCACAGCTATAACCTCCTTAGCCACCAAGTGATCCTCCATATCTTGCAATGTTAAATCAATCTTATCCAATTCACTTTGTTCACTACATACTGAAATTTTTGAATTGCCATCATATGTATGAACAACATCCATCTCAAAGACACCCAAACCACAATTTGATTCCTTGCCAAAATGAAGTAAAAGTGATGAAGCAATGCTAGGCTCAATTGATGAATCATGAAACATCACAAGAACACATACCTTCATGTAATTGATCTAACATGGTTGGTTTGATAATCTTCATGGCGGTATCTTCTTCAATCTTCATGTGCTCTTGATTTGTAATTTCAATAAATGAATCTCCTTTATCCTTGTCCTCATAGGGCTGAAGCGAACCTTTGAACATATCTTCTTAAGGGCTGCATACTGACTGATTTTTGTCCTCATAAGTAATTGTAGGCTGCAAGTCATACACAAGTACTTCTTCTTCCTTCTCTAAACTTTCTTCATTGATAACTTCTGATTTTTCTAGCACATTCCTCAATTTTCTAAGTGCAGCCATTGTCTGTTGTTGAAAATTTTGCAGCACCTGCGAAAGGCATTCCCACGGTTGATCATGCTTCTTTGGTTTCCTCTTTTGATTGCTTTTGTCCATCCAATACTCCATATAGCAACCAAAGGAGAGATTATTTCTAACCTCTTGTGGAAGTATATTGTACTCATCATAGGCAACCATTATATCATCAATAACATGTGTTGCCATGACCCCAAACTTTCTAAATCACATACCCAACAAGTTGGCAAGTTCAAGGCTTTGATACCATTGAAATATTCCAACCAATATATATGCAATTTTTCTGATTTTTGTAACATAAAATGATGACCTAATTTCTGATTTTTATTTTCTGCTTGAAACCCTAATTTTCTGATATAATTTTTTGAGTCTAAATATACATAAGCAACAGCATTTAATCTTCCCAATGTCATCAAAAATCATAGCAGATTTGTTTAACAATGAAAAAGTATGCAACCAGCACAATGAATCACCAAAACATCCACCAAAAACATGCCAAATTCTGATAATTCAAATGTTCAGACTGCTGCTAAATCCAGATTTGACTAATAATGCAAAATACATAATACAATGGACTCCAAACATGCCCAGCAACACATAGAAGTCTGCTGATATGAAGCAACCCCAACTTATGCAATAAAATGTCCTCCTAAACTAACCCTAGCTGGGTGAAATTGCTCCAGCCAACTCCAATGCAAATTACAATGCAAATCTATGATGAAAATGACATTAAAACCCTACCAAAAGGGTGTGCTGGCCTACTGGTCTGATAATAGGGTTTGCCACCCTTGAAAAGTATGAAGAATATCACCCAACTTGCACAATTTGCCCCTTCAACAAGATGTCTAAATGGTGATGCAGAAAACTGAATGTGATCCTAGCAAGAATCACCATTGAAGCCCATGTGAACTTCCATCATGAAGTCCTCCATTGAAGAAGCTAGGATTTCGTCCAACTTCTCCTATATTCATAAGGGTTTCCATCCTTAGAATATTCGCCAAAGTGTAGATCATAAAAGCAGAGATAAATCCGTTGATGATTCAAATGCCTTCAAATGACCTTGTATTTATATCAAACTTGCCCTTTTCCCTCCAATCTAGCCGACTTAATTTGGGCCCCAAAAATTCGAATTTAATTTTTTTTTCATTTTTTCATTTTTTAATCTTTAACCTCCAAAAAGGGTCGCCCAGCCTCATAGAAAAATTACAAAAATATTTTGGCCTTACCAAAAATCATAATAAATATTATTTAACCTCCTCCTTGAGCGCCAAAACCAAAAATAATAAAATATTATTTTTTCTCTTTATTTTTCTTGTTCGCCTCAAAAAGGGACATTACACACAACATAGTTGTGACAATAGGCAACAAGAGATACCAAATTCCATAAGTGAATTCATGCTCAGCACCTACTACATCAACACCCAAAAAGATTTGGCCATATAGCTATGAATACTCAATATTCTACATCTCACCTCTAACAAACAAATGGCTTGTAGCCACAAAGACAAATCAAATCCTAGAAACCACGTTCACCAAGAACTATTCTATGTCTATATACACTGTTCTTAGGAAATGTTAGCTCCCATAGCAAGCCAAATGGTTAATCGAGTAGCAGCTAGAAGTCAAGGCTACCTACTTCTTAGTCTCAATGCGATTGACATTATTTATACACAAAGAGGAGAAACTAATGCAAAAGTATTCACCAAACCAAGTACTTGCAGTAACACAAGCCATCTTCGCAACTTGCAGCAATTATGGAGCTACCTCTTAGGTTTGCAATACACCAAAGCGCCTCTGAAATGCTCTAGGGAACACAAAGATCCATATCCTCTCTCTAGCAAACATTGTGCATGCTCTTGCAATAGTGCATCACACTTGGCCTCAAAAGCAAACATTTCTAAGGGGAACAGTCTTCAACAAATCGAACTGTAGTTTCTACTAGAGATCCAACAAGGTTCAGCACATGTTCTAGCAAGATTGCAATGTCTAGCTCATATAATTTTTTCAATGCATCATCTAAATTGTGATTCTATTGCCTTCAAACAAATTAGTCAATGTGGCAACAAAGTTGGTGCCTTGAGGCTCATAGCACACCAAGTCACAAGCCAGCTCACTGAGCAAATGTTAGCAATTGGTTAGACTCGACAATCATGAAGTGATGAAAAACCAATTGAGGAAACCATTCCACTCCTCAAGGAGACTGTTCAACTTCCCAATGAATTTTGAACTCCATGGCATGAATCTTTGTCAACTATAAATACACAAGTCTATAACATAGTTTAGACAAACACCTTTCTCAAGAATATGGCATGGACTGAACAAATAGCTAAATAAATACATTCTCTATTTCAATATATATCACTATCTCTCTCTTATTCAATTAATTAGCTTCCACAAACCTTATAACTTATCTAGATTCTCATCTAGAAAGTTGACCATTGGGATTCTAACCCATAGACTCCAAATCACTTTCCTAGAATTGGGGCTGAAATACCATTTTGCTAATTGCTGGAAGGCAAAATCGGTGGCTGTTGTAGAGGAAAGACGTTTATTGAGCAGCAGCATCCAGGGATTGAGAGCAAGCTTTCATTGTTTGAAGCATAGTTTTCATTGTTTGAAGCATAGTTTTAGGACTCAGGCTCAGACTCAACTCAGCAGCCCAAAATTTTGACTCGGACTCGGGACTCGACCAGACTAGGCAAAAAAAAAAAACACTCATAATTACACAAAAAAAAAAGAAATAAATGCATTTAGAGAACATAAAATTCTAATTTGACTATCAATTTGTCATAATTCAAACATTACATATGTCATATGATCCTCAAACTCTCAAAATTTGAAATTTCAGTACAACGTCTATTATTTCAGGCACCAGAAGAGTCTGAGCTCAAGACTCAAGAGTTTGAACCTAAGACTTGGGAGTCTTGGAGCAAGACTTGGCCAAGTACTCTCCAAGACTCGGCCAGACTTGGCATGGGAGTCTGGTCGACTCGGCAGCCAGCTCAAAAACTCGGGAGTTTGGAGAGTTTTGCAGAGTACTCGGAGAGTCTTCAAACTATGGTTGAAATGAAGACCTGGGTAAGGCTTTTTGTATTTGCTGCTGCTGATCCTGGATATTGTTGCCAGGGTGGTGGCATAGGTATATAGTTTTGGTTGATAATTTTTGGCAATATTTCAGTTGTTAGGTTGGGTAGCTAGAGGATGCATTTTTGTGGTGCTAGAATTTTGTTGGCTAGACTAGTTTGTCCTCTTCTAGTTTGACTTGGAGGATATGAGTTTATCCAGTGTTTGTAATATGTATAGTTTCAATTAATACTTATGAGTTATGGATGAAAGCCCCAATAGAACCCTCAACTTACTGATCAAAAAAACTACACACCATGTCTATTGTTTTAAATGTTTAAACCTTATTCGTACAGAAACACTCTTCACAAATGGTCAGCTTGGAGAGCTCTTAGTAGATGGAAAGAGACTTTATTCTAACAGCCCAGTGATCCTATACATTTTTACCTTCTTTTTGCATTTGCCTGCTCTTCATTTTGATCTGTAATACCAAGCAGAATCTCCTGATAGCTGCATAAACCTGTTTGAATGGCTTCGACACCCTGCATTGAGCTCCTACAGCTCTGCAAATGCTGAATAGAAAGAAAAGAAGCTAAAGACAGTAATTTCTCAAGACTCGAGCAAACAGTCTAAACAAAAACTTCAAGCTAAGGGTGTAAATGCAAGGAATATACTACACAAAGCAGAGTTTCTCTTCTAGAATCATGTGGAAGGAAAAATCAGTAAAAGAACGTTTTTTTTATTACCAAATAAGTATGGTTTGACCACTAACCCTTTCAACAAAACTAAGCTTGGATTATCTAAGTTCGTGCATTTGAGCAAGAAATTAGAAACTAGCAAAAAAAATCATCAAATAACACCAATTTTTATCCGTAGGCTTTAGATTCAACAATTTTTAAATATTTTTCTTCAAATCCAGCAAATAGGGCAACATTGGTGTACAGTAATATAATATTAGAAATTGACTTAGTAAAGTATTCAAAATGAACATCTCAAGTATTCTACTGAAATTCCAAAAAGAAATTGACTCGATACTCATACTATATAGCATCTCAATTTTCTATTAACAAAAGCATAATGTATGGATATTCAGACAATACATGGCAAGTAACAGACACCATTGGCTCATGCAATGATGTCCTTTGTATATAACTTCAGTAGTTTCTTAAGCAACCGTCCCCCTTAAAACCTTTCTTCTGTTATTATTGTCATGTATTTCAGGAACTTTTTCAGTAAAAAATACCATGAAGTACCACAGAATGCATGTAAGTATAGTCTTATCACCTATTTTGTTAGTCACATGCAATTTTGAGCTTGCTTACAGCACTAGCTATCTGTTTATTTACATATGTCATAAATAATAATAAACAAATTACTAAGACTTTCAAAATAAGGAAAAAATACAAACAACAACGAACCTATTTGTTGATGCAACCACAACCACTCTCTCTAAAGACCCTGATGAGGATTTGGCACCATCCATGAGAGTAAGAAGTTGGGCAACTATGCGAGACTCTTGTTCCCGTCTGTAATATACAGTTATAAGTTGCACAAAGAAGCCACCAACTTTAGTTCGAAATCAAACTCATATTTCTGTGGAAATTCAAAGTAGTTCTTAAAAGAGCACATTGAACCAGCCTATCTACTTCATATAAGTCTGAAATCTAAGGTCACTTTCCATACCTTGAGTTGCGATGAGGACAAAGGGCATCAATCTCATCAATAAATATAATGGCCGGTCTACCTGCTGCCACTTGAGATGATGCTTCAGAAAATGCATCCCGCAAAATCTTTTCACTTTCTCCAGCATATGCCCTGTGAATGAGACCTGCACTGTAAATGCAATACCATTAGTAAAACTCTTCTAATAATAAAAGAAATGCATTTAAGTGAATATAAAATGGATGGGAATCAAATGACAGTATGACAAATATTAAATTTGAATAGGTCATACTGTCTAGCAGCTGTTTATAAGTTTCAGAAAATTTAAAGTCGAAAATATTAGTATGCAAATAGTCTGTTAAGCTACTGAATTTAAACATCATGGTTTACTCTAAAGTCTAATGTAATATAACTCATTTTTCCTGGCTTAAAGAACAATTTGCATCCACAATATATTTTAAGAAAAATCATATGCACCCCATTCTTTTCTAAACCAACAAGCTTTAACATTCGCTCCACAAATGAACACTCTTTATTCTACTAACAACATGGACTTTGGTTGGTTGATGTCCAAGTATCCTCATAGTTTCATAACAATGAGAATGCACAATGAAATTGTATACTTGACCTTTACGCACACACTAAACCCGAAACATAATCATTCAGATACACATAAACAGACAAAACAATACACTTGCAATGCATGCTTGAGGCTTTGCATCACTCAATGAACAAGTGCATGTGCAGGGATCATAATGAGGTTTGTTTATCACTCTAGGTGAGTCTCTTGGATGCTAGAACAGTGTTTGTCTGTCAACCCTGCCATACTAATAAAAAATTAAAAATGAATTGGGCTGTAGTATAGATATCAAAGGACTCTTCAAAGAGGTAGGTAAGTAGACACCTGATTTCACACATCTTCATAAATCATCCAATCAATTATGCTCTTGTGCAGTAGACCACCAGTATGACCTCCTTTTTCTAGAGTTCAGGATGACTTCCATGTTGCAGAAAACCAGAATGGCCTCAATGATGCTGACAGCCATATTAAAGCAAACTATCATGGTGAGCAATCCATTGTCAATGGTCAAGAAGGGAGCTGCAGATGGTTAATGAGTGCATCAAATTGTATTCCTAAATGAAGGTTTGACTTGGTGAATCAAAGTGATTTAATGATAGAATCAGTATGCATAAAGCCCTGCTACCATATCTAGTTCTTTCGGCAACAGTTCATCATGCAAAGCTAAAGACTAATGGTTCAGACACACTTGCGCTGGACACTCAATTCTTGTTAGAGTGGTAGATGTTAGGCTACAGTTAATCTTATTGTAAGAATTATGCCTAGTCACTATGATTAGGAAAATAAAACAATTTGTATAATCAATAATGTAATGAACATAAATGATTATGTTAGAGAGTGGATGCAGTCCATAGCTTTTGGCAAGGGCAGCCCCGGTGAACACCTCCCACAGACATGCTTTGACTAACAATCTTCTAATAGACTTGGTGAATCAAAGTGATTTAATGAGAGAATCAATATGCATAAAGCACTGCTACCATATCCAGTTCCTTCAGAAACAGTTCATCATGCAAAGCTGAAGACTAATGGCTCAGAGACACTTGGGCTGGACACTCAATTCTTGTTAGAGTGGTAGATGGTAGGCTACAGTTAATATTATTGTAAGCATTATGTAATGTCCCCTTCTCATCAGTAATCTGTTCTGACACTCATCAGCCTATTCCGGAAGCCTGTAGGCTCATTTGAGGTATACTTAGGGTTTCCATGTTCAGAGGTTCTATGGCATTTCAAGGAGTTTACTATTTATAGTAAATTCTATTTTTTGGCAGTATGCAATTATCAGTTTTCAAGGTCTTCATTTTCAGTTGGAGCATTTAATGCAATTCAAGTCTAGCTTCTAAAGGTTTTTATTTTGGTGAATAAAGGCATTAATGTTATAATTTGCAGTTGACCCCTTGGCCTAGGAGAATAACTTCAAGTTGTGTTAAAAGGTGGTCTTGAAGGGGGACGCCTTCATATGAATTAAATATTATTTAAAGTTTAAATGCCTTGAGGGAAAAAGGACGCCACACTTTGAGGAGTTATGTTTTAAAAATAAAGTGAAATTGTATTCTTGCAAAAGGGATGCCTCTTGAAGAATTATTTGAATTTTGGAAATTTGAAGAGTCTCTTGTGACCCTTGTCGTACCTTCTTGAGAAATTGAAGAGTCTTCTACTCTTCTATAAAATGTATGATTTATTCCAGCTTTGGTATCCATTATGCTTATCATATTGTTATGCTGTCGGAATGACTTCATGAATTTAGCTTCGAGGAATGCTTACCTCTTAGCATTTATCCAATTTCGTGTTTGAAAGATAACACCTAGTTGGTTTTGGGACTGCTTCTCATCTAGACTAGCAGATTGAGTTTGAATGTTGAAGAATTTTGGAGTTTTGTCAATTTTGAAGTTGCTGATGCACCTACAGCTGAAAATGTATTTTGTTAGCAGCTCTTGAAATAAATTTTATTCTGTTCTAGGTATCTTTGGGACTTTGCTATGCAATTGTAGACCTATGGCGACCCTTCTTGCAAAGTGGAAGAATTTAATTTGAAGTTTCTGATTTTTACTTGCAAAATCGCCCTTGCTCAAGGCCGTACCATTCTGGACATTGGGAATTGTGCAAAGGAAATTAAATGCTGAGTTTTTGTTGCTGTTTCTTCATCTGAACTTGGGCGCCTATCCTCCAGTAGCACATTGGTTTTCGTTTCACGTAAATCATAGGTAATTTGATGAAGTTGTGAATATTTTATTGATTTCACAATTTGCTGATCAAAAATTCTAGAACTCGGATTTTTACATCAGATTGTAATAGTTTTCTGTTTTGGCCTATTACTTCAGTTTTGGAGTGTTAAATCATTGTTATAGTTCATTCTCCTCTTCTTAGCTTCATTCTCTATCATTGTAATTAGTAATCTGCAGAGTTATTGGTTGTAAGGTTGAGATTTAGTAGTACTAATCCAACCATTTTAGTTTCTGCAATTACTTGTTGAATTCCATATTAAATTACCCCTGGATGGTTTACCGCCAGTGTGGAGAATGAACATTGTAGCTCTCACTATACCCACTTTCCAGTGGTGAATTCCCACTCCCAAGTGGATGCCCGCCGCAGCGGATGAATTAGATAGTTGTATTTTCCATGGCTAGTTATCCGCCTACTGTTTTAGTTTTTAATTAATAACTCTGTCATATGTTAGCACCTCGCCCTCAATGGGATCTTGAGTGCACATTCTTGACGTTGAGTTTGTTCCATTTCAAGTATTGTTCTTTAGTTTCTCGGCCATATGACAACACCTATCCTTCCTTGGGATTGAGTGTGCATTCTTGGCGTTCAGTTCTTTCAAGATTGGATTTCAGTTTTTGATGCTAACGCTAATTCAATTGGCGAAATGTTGATTGTGTGTGAAAATCTATCGGAAAAATTGGTTAGCATATTTCACATTATGCCTAATTATTATGATTAGAAAAATAAAACAATGTGTATAATCAATAATGCCTAGTTAATTTGGCAGTAGTTTGTGACACCTGTTTGTATGCCTTAGGTCCTGAGAGCTTTACTGTAATAGATGTTTGGCCCTCTTTGAAAGATTGTCTCGCCTTTATCATGCTTAGCAGCATAGGAGGCTGTAGAAATATATCAGCAGTCCTAGAGGCATTGCCACTTGGTTTTTCTATAATGCTGGCACTGTTTCAAGGCCTCCAAAGTTCATCACCCGCCTAATGCTCACTCTCCTAATCATTTTGTTTATTAAATTTTCTCATGGATGCCAATGATCAACATTATTGCCACTTTTGTAATGTCCCCTCCTAGCCTCTGAGCAGTGGAGATGTCCATTAGCCTATTCTAGAGTTCCTATAGGCTAAGTGGAGTTTGGTAAGGGAACTCAGTGCCAGTCCTCCTTTTTGTGGAGGTTTTTGGTGTTTCAAGCGAGACTTTCTATTTTTAGCAAGGGCCTATTCCAGCACTTACTGTTTATAGTAAGTCGTGTTGCTGATCAGTTTTTATGCCAGTTTGGGTTTTCAATGTAGTTACTAAAAATGGTAAGTCTATTTCTGGTAATTGGTCCTGACCAGGCTACATTCAACAGTGTCTTTCCAATTTGGGCATTGGGTTTTGATAAGGTCTGATTTATTTAATATTTACATTCCTCACTTAAGATGTTTTTATAAAGTTACGTTATGGGGTCGGAGGGTCATCAAATTGTACCTTGACGCCTAGTTCAATGACTTAAGTTGTTTTTAAAGCAACAAAATCGTTTCTAAAGGCTGAATAAGTGGGGCGCCCAAGGGAGGCATAAATGAAGTTAAAAATGAATTTTTAATTAAAAAGCAAAGGAAAATAGGAAGTGGCTTTTTGGAGGGAAGATGTAATTCAAACTTTGTCACCCTAATCTCTCATTGACTCTATATTATCTCATTTGGAGTCTCATTTCTTCATGTCTAAGTTGGTTGCATAACAGGATGTTGTTGGATTTTCTCCAAAGGTCTACAGTTTGGTGTTGAGGACAAAAAACCCTCTTCATTTCAGAGCTGGTTTCGGTGGTGAGAGATCCACCCTAGTCAGTTTGGGTGTGATTCCACTCAGAGGTCACTTGATGCTTCACAAATACTCTAATTTTCAGTGTTTTTGGCAGGGAAAGATGAAGATATTTGAATATTTCTGAGGTGATGGTTTTGGGTTTGGTGTGTGGAAGCTTGTCTTCATTTTGGTTTGGTAGGGTTTCGATTTTAAGAGTGCTTTTCAGTGGGTTTGAAGCTTTTCAGTGGGTTTGAAGCCTTTCTTGAGTTTTCTGGACATTCTCAGACCCAAGGCAGAATCTGGTTATTGGTTCATAACTCTGATTTGGCTTGAGATAACTTTCTGGGTATTGTTTCATTTGAAGCTTCTCATCTTGGTGCCCCATGATATATATTTACTTGCATTTATCAGCAAAGAGCTGATTTACTAGGACAAATCGCCCTGCCTAGGAGGGGCCGCCCAGTTTAGTATTTCTGGTTGATTTTGACCTGCTGTTGTAAAGGCCAGGATCTGCACTTTAAAGGGGTTTGAAGAGCAGCAGTTGGTGGCAAGTTTCCAGGGGTTTGAAGGGCTTACTTGTTGGAGTTGAATATTGCGAATCTGGAGGTGATTATCAGCTGTTTGAAGACTAATTTTTGTTGAATTTTAATGATCAGATTTAATGCACAGAAAAATTAATTCAAATCAGACAATAACACAGCAGATACCCTGGGAAAACCCTCCACTTAAGGGAGAAAAACCCAGCAACAAAGATCTCTCTTATATATGTAATAATGACAACAATTCTCTTTACAATGAGGCCAATCACAAGGCCAATATTCAGCACTTATACCAGTTGCAATAACAGATGAAGATCTGCACTTCCTTGGATTGCTAAATCTGCCCTTAAGAAATTCGCAATTCTGCTCTTGAAGAAATTCGTACTTCTGCTCTTGAAGAAATTCGCACCTTAATGAGAGAATGAATCGAACTTGTTTGATGATGAAGAGATGAAAGTGACCTAGTATATATACAAATGTGAGAGAGGTTGCACCTCTTCATGTTTACAATGTCGGCCATGATACAATAATATATTTACAAATAATAAATGCAAATCATAAGGAAGGTCGGCCCAAGAGAAATTATATTGTTGCCAATTCATAACACATATAAATAAATAGCCGATAGGCTATATTGATTTATGTCTTTACTTGTGGCTGGAAGAATGAACCCGAAGCTGCTCATTAACATTAACACTCCCTCTCAGCTAGGGAGAGAACTTCCAGCTGCTCAAGAGAAATCACCTCAACATGATGCCCATCACATTGGCTACAACCAGATGTGACAAGAAGAATATCACCTCAACGTGATATTAGATATCGCCTCAACACGATATCAACCATAATGGCTACAACCATACTATGGTGTGTACAAGTGTTCATTACTTGCGTGATGTTGTCACCTCAACGTGACATTCACAAGTACAAGATGTGTCATGGAGTCTCACACATGACATCCACCATGACTCAGGCTCAGAGGGTGGAAACAAGGGCTTACACCTCAAATCCCTCTGTCTCAGAGGAAAATGCATTAACAAGAGCTTACACCTCAAATTCCTCCATCTCAGAGGAAAATGCATTAACAAGGGCTTGCACCTCAAATTCCTCCGTCTTAGAGGAAAATGCATTAAACAAGGGATTTCACCTCGAACTTCTCTCTCAGAGAAGAACTCATTAAACAAGGCTCACTGATACTAAGACTCTTACTCAGTCAAGGCTGGATTCTCCACCATACCAAGCTTATCTCAAAAGTACACAAACTTTATCCTGGAGAGAGGCTTGGTGAGAATATCTGACGTCTGCTCATCAGTGTTGATGTACCTCAGCTGTATAGCCTTCCGCAGTACCATATCTCTAATATAGTGGTACTTGATCTCAACGTGTTGGTTCTGTCATGAAACACAGGATTGACAGTAAGCTTCACACAACTCTGATTATCACAATGAATGATAGTAGGCTCCATTGATTGTCCAAACAATCCTGCAAGGAGCTTACGAAGCCATACTACTTCTCGAGTTGCCATACAAGCTGCAATGTACTCGGCCTCGTACTCAGTGCTACAGATGACTGCTTCCCTGCACCAGGAAATCATAGCGAACCCAAACTGAAGCAACAACCAGAGGTGCTCTTCCGATTTGTGACACAACCTGCCCAATCAGAATCAATGAAACCATGTAACTCCAAGTCTGCATCTGAAGTATACCTTAACCTATATCCAACTGTGCCACGCAAGTATCTCAGGATATATTTAGCTGCAACAAGATGTATCTATCTCGGATCACACATAAACTGGCTAATGCACTCACTGCATAGCAAATATCAGGTCTAGTGTTAACTAGATACATCAAGGATCCAATCAACTGTCTATACAATGTAGAATCCACCAAATCTGAACTAGTTGCAGCCTCCTTCAATTTATGTAGATTGGTCTCCATGGGTGTAGACATGGATATGCAATCCATCATGCCAAATCTCTTAATTATATCAATGGTGTACTTTCCTTGACTTAGAATCATCTCATCTGGTTTCTGCCAGACTTCTAATCCAAGGAAGTAATGCATGAGCCCAAGGTCCTTCATGTCAAATTCCGAAGTCAACTCCTTCTTACACTCAAGAATCAAGTGATCTTCTCCAATAAGGATCAGATCGTCAACATATAAAACCAAAATTACAGCATCACCATTGATTACCTTGAAGTAGAGATTTGAATCAGCATCATTCTTCAAGAAGCCCAAACTTGACAGGTACCGATCAATCCTTTCGTACCATGCACAAGGAGCCTGCTTAAGACCATACAAGGCCTTCTTCAGTATGCAAACATGTGACTCCTTCCCATGAACCTCAAATCCATTAGGTTGCTCTATATAAACCTCTTCCTCAATCACTCCATTGAGAAAGGTTGTCTTCACGTCCATCAAGTGAATCTTCCATCCTCTAGATGCAGCAATAGCAATGATGGTTCTAACAGAAGTATAGCGAGCAACGGGAGCAAATGTTTCTTCGTAATCAACTCCCTCTTTTTGAGAAAACCCACGAGCCACAATTCTTTGCCTTGTACTTCTCAATGCTCCCATCTGCATCTTTAAGTACTTGCATCAATCTTCTAACCTCATCGTCTAAGCTTGCCTACAACGCTTGCCTTAGAGAAATAGATTCTAGCATACACCTTTGTAGAGATACAGGGCTGTCTTCTTCAACCTCATCCCAGAACACTATTTTATTCTCAGCGAGTCATAGAACTCCCTCTGAAGATTAATTCTTCCTTTTCGAAGAGATGTCTTCAGCCATCCACTACATTCTTCAACCTACAAGATGCATCAAGCTCTTCTTGAAAGCAATCTCTTACGCTTCTTGGTCTGTCCTGAAAGGATTAAGAAGAGATTACTAATAGTTCATGGAACTCAACTATCTCGAAGAGAAGTACCATTGCTAGAAGCACACATGATTGACTATCTCAAAGTTTATAGCATGAATTAATACTACATAACAAATTCATGAACATTATTTGACCATGCAATACTTATCTCAGGATTCTGTATGCAGAGAATGAGGGATTGATGTCAATGATCACAATATCTGCTCTCTTCGCCCTTTACAGTGGCGTCGATTGCTGTTGTTCTCAAAGCAAACTCTTGACTTCGATTGCAACTGATCACACAACATTGGGGTTGAAATCTTCATAGGACTAGAATGCATCTCCTCAGATAGATGCAGAGCACACACAATGCTAGCAATCTTGAAATCCATTGAGGTTACAGTCATCTTACAAGCAAGATTATCAACAAGCATTCAAAAAGGTTTTGCCAACCTTCTCAAGGCAATTTCTTTATGCTTCCCATACTCATCATTACATTCTGATGACAAACACTACCTCAAAGAACATGTACTTGTGCAATACACCCATGCTCATAACGTATATATTCTATCATCGATACTCCAATTATTACCACTACAACTGATCTGACAAGGTCACGAATAGATCTTCATAGAAATGATGTTATTGCATATGCATTATTTGAAATTGTACTCACTCAAGACTAAGAACTGTCTTGAACTTACATACACATCATAATTCCAGCACCATTGATTCTATAGCAAATATAAACGTTGCTAGTATGAAGATGTTCAGATAATATCTCACTTCACACCTTACAAACAGTCTATGCAGATATGGAATGAAAGCGATGCAGCTGAACAATCACAACTTTTCTGAGCACACCAGCGAATACAAGGTCTGAAGTATCCTTCAAGAAATAACAACAGCATCACGGATTGCATCAATCACACTCGATTTGCATAAAATGACAACAATGGATATTTACATCTATTATCTTTCACACCCGCATTCTACACACAAAGACGTTTTTCTTAACATACTTCCTTCATCGCATGGTAGAAGATAAGCGTATCTCATCTACCACTCCTTACCACCTCCAAAAAGAAACAAAGACTCTTCTTTAATTATTTCCGTCAAAACCAATACCACTCCATACACTAATATTTGAAGCCGTCAGAATTTAATTCCTACACAAAATATCAAACTCCCCCTTTTTATGCTACTCCAATAATAAAATCGAGCTCCTTATAAAAAATTCCCGACAATTGAAGGATCATGACTCCATAAATATACGACACTCTATTTTACAAGAGTCGCCTTCTAAAATTCTTGACTTCACTTGAGATTTGTAATCTTCAATCATTTTGCATAGAGAGTATGCGATTTCTCAGAAAAATACCCACCACATCTCCCGTGCGTTACTTTATTCTTTTCTACCTTCTTCACTTGCGTGCCAGGCAAAGACGATTGCTCCCAATAATTTTTTATTTTTTTTTTAAAACTTATCAGCTATTTTAATTTCTTCAAATCACCATCACCAATATTTGCGACTCTGTGCTATGAATAGCACTTGATTATCTAATGCGACTGGGGATTGGTATATCTGGCGACTCAGTAAATCCTGACCAAGTCAGAGACTAAGCCCGCACCCTTAACCGATGAGAGGAGTTGTATAACGCAATGTTTATACTGCTGGAGATCCTTTCGTTGGAATTCCTCATGATGTCGGAAGATGTGAATCAATGTCTCAGAGTTAAAATGAAAGCAGTGATTCCTGTAATTATGACCAGCTCGGCCACGCTAAGTCCAAACTTTCTTGTGTTCTTACCCACTATCTGAAGTAAGTGCTTGGTCTATGGTCCCAAGAAGGGAAGACAATTCTAATTTCTCAGCTGTTGATCTGACTGCACAACCAAAATCTGATCGCATCTTTACTGAACCCGCTCTGATACCATGTTGAATTTTAAGGTTATGGGACATAATAACCCGACCAAAATAACCCTGGACAGAATAACCCGGTCACAATAACCCAGGGACAAAATAACCCAGTGTCATAATAACCCAGGCCAAAATAACCCATGGTCAGAATAACCCATGGACAAAATATCCCCATAAGAATATAGAGAAATGAAAACAAAATTTATAAATTACATTTATGTTGCTAAAAAAAAATTATTATTCAGATTTTCAATTAAAGTGTCAAATTATGAGCGATGCCTCTTATATAATCTAAAATGTTATAATCTAAATTATCACCGGATTCTGTTTGTCTCATAGTATAGCACCGACTTAAACATTTATTTGTAAAATATTCCACACAATGCCAGATTGTTTTATTGATGCCTTGTCAATGAAACAAAAATGTGTAACCATCTACAATAAGTAAATTCTTGTTTATTTGACTTGTTAAAAACTGAAGAGGCATTGTATATATTAAAAATTATGAAGAATGTGTTGGTTCCCTAAAAAGTATATTGATTTTTTGTACACTCTTTTAGAAAACCCTAGGAAAATTTAAAATAATGTTTAAAAAAATACATTACAAAATATCTTCTTTTATGAATTTGGATTTCTCCTCTTCTTATCACTCTACACACTCTTCTTCTCCCCTTCTCCCTTTCTTTACTTCTCTTAATTCTACCACTTTATATATCTTCTTAATTGCCTTTATTTTTATAATTATTTACCATTTTATAGGTTATTTAAGCATATTAAAGGTGTTTTAAGGCTATTTTAGGGGTATATAATGGATCTATGGTCTAAAAATGACCTAAATAGCATCTATGGTGCCTCACAATCATATTTATAATTTATTTTATGTCATTTCTAGTTTACTAGCTTGATCTAAAATGACCATGGGTTATTCTGTCCATGGGTTATTTTGACCACGGGTTATTTTGTCCATGGGTTATTATGACCTTGGGTTATTTTGTCCTTGGGTTATTTTGGCCGGGTTATTTTGTCCAGGGTTATTTTGGTCGGGTTATTATGTCCTGATACCGAATTTTAATGATCATATTTAATGCACAGAAAAATTAATTCAAATCAGACAATAACACAGCAGATACCCTGGGAAAACCCTCCACTTGAGGGAGAAAAACCCAGCAACAAAGATCTCTCTTATATATGTAATAATGACAACAATTCTCTTTACAATGAGGCCAATCACAAGGCCAATATTCAGCACTTATACCAGTTGCAATAACAGATGAAGATCTGCACTTCCTTGGATTGCTAAATCTGCCCTTAAGAAATTCGCAATTCTGCTCTTGAAGAAATTCGTACTTCTGCTCTTGAAGAAATTCGCACCTTAATGAGAGAATGAATCGAACTTGTTTGATGATGAAGAGATGAAAGTGACCTAGTATATATACAAATGTGAGAGAGGTTGCACCTCTTCATGCTTACAATGTCGGCCATGATACAGTAATATATTTACAAATAATAAATGCAAATCATAAGGAACGTCGGCCCAAGAGAAATTATATTGTTGCCAATTCATAACACATATAAATAAATAGCCGATCGGCTATATTGATTTATGTCTTTACTTGTGGCTGGAAGAATGAACCCGAAGCTGTTCATTAACATTAACAATTTTCAGGTCTGAAAACTAATATTTCTGAGTCTGATATACATTTGTATAAGTCTGATTCTAAATGCTAAATCTGAAAATTCTGATATGATGTCCAATGAAATATATTTCTGAAAGTTGTATCTATTTGCAAGTTAGTTATTCTAGCTCCTTTCCATGCTTTGTGTTATCTTTATCATGAATGCAAGCAGCAAAATAATGAATGGCATTTGAAAAAACAAACAAACATCAGCAAAACAACTCTTATCAGCGAACAGAAAAAAGAAAAAAAAACAGGGGCAGTCATTACAACTTCTCATTCAGTAATTTGGCTTCTAATGCTCAAAAAAAGATTATCTTATATCAGTGCTTTTGAAGAACTTTATTATTTCTTGATTTGCTTTTAAGTTACACCTTCAGATTTTCTTTTGATTTTGTGGGGCCATTGCTTCCCATTTGTGTGCAACAAGGAATTTTCTAACTAACTGTGCATAATTATTTACTCGTCAATATGCATTCACCCAACAGTGTTAACCACGTCCTGCTCCTACTTCCTTCAAATGTTCTGAGGCCTTAGTCTTATATTATTATCTTTGCTAAAAGTTCATTAAACACATTTTCTGGAACTGGTATTTCTTATTTTGAATTTTCAAAAAAATGTTTTGATTTCCAACACCTCTGCACTCTATTATTGGCCTGTAGTGTCATAGTATGTTTATGAAACTATAGAGAGTTGATTTCAAGGAATTGTTGGAGACATGACGAATGGTCCAACCCTTCAGTAACAACCACTGCCAAAAATAATTTTGTAGAGCCTTATCAAAGATGTAGAAAGAGAAAGAAAAAGTCAATTATCATATGCATTGAATTTACCTTATCAAAGTTAGATGTGCGTGACATTCTCGTACAATTGCATGGACCAAGCTTGTCTGAAACAAATTCACGCTGCCATATCAAATTAAGAATAATTTAATTAAAAAATACAGGTATGAATAAATTTAGGAAGGGTTCATACCTTGCCAGTTCCTGGAGGTCCATACAAAAGCAAACCCTTTGGCCACTGTGTGGGAAGAACATTTGCCATCAATTATGAAAATTGCTCATGTATATTCATATCTTCACGTGAAAAATATGCATGAAGAGAAAATGGTACTTAATACTAATGATATATACAAAAAATACTAAAATAAGTATTTACCCTTAGTCCCAGAATATTTGCTTCCTTTGAAAATAGAATAGGCCATAACAAAAGCTCTCTTAGAGCTTGCAATGCTCCATGATTTCCTGCAATCACTTGTTCTGCCTTCCATTCGGCATCATCTCCTGCTATTGTCATTTCACATACGCTACAGAAATGAAAAGGTTCAGTAACATTACAATCTGTTCTTGTCTAGAAGAAATGAATAAAAATTAGAAGAGAAAAAGATGTATTTTACAAATTGATCGCACAATAAGAATGTCAGCATACAAAAGTTTATTTTTTGTCACCCACTTTCAATGCAAGAGCACAAATGAAATTTATGAGGCTAGGCTCTTGGGGGTTGGATCCTACAACTTATTTAACTAGCACTTGCACCCAAAGAAGGTGTAATGGTTATGCCGACATAAAACTACAAGTATGCTAATATGTTAGAGAGTGCAATCTGATTTGTGCATAGAACAAAAGAGTGAACAAGAGGGCAAGAGGGCAAAACATTAGGTCACTTATCAAACTATATCGAAATATACATGTGTCAAAACATTCCCTTCAAATAAACACAAAACTCAATAAAAATTAAATAAATATACAAATTTCACCATTACAAATATATTAATGATATATATTTTTTTTAAATTGTTACTTTTTATATTTTCCTTGGCCTACACCAATTCAGTACCCCTAACTCTTCAATTACCAATTGAAAACTAACAAACTCTAGACATATATTGTTTGTTCTCCTTTAATAATTATAATTACAAATAAATTTTATTTTTAAAAAATATGAAAATCACAATTTAATGGTGATGTAGACGGACTAACCACTAGAAACTATATAGTATTTATACTTGAAAATTTAATGTACCCTTAAAATTCAATAGACTGTCTTTCAATAACAATTATAGGTTCTGGTTGCTGGATAGCATCCCAACTAATTGTCAATTGATGGAAACTTTCAAAACAACATATGTGTTTCTCTTGTCAATTGACAAAGTCTTCAAAATATCAAATTTCAAACAAGCATATGTCATATCCCCAAATAGGGGTAGTGTTGGTGTACGTTTTATCATCCACCGAACACACAGAATAAAATGTCCAAAGACACTCTATCCTCTCTTGAAAAACCACCACGTATGCTAAGATTGCGAGAAGATCATATGGCGATTCCAAGGTTTCTTTTGTCGGGTCTCGACGTGTGAATAAGCTCAATGGCCGTTGTGATATGCTGGTAATAAACAAGGGGACTTACGTTAAGGAAATCTTCACAAGTTTAGGACTTAGGGAATTTATCATTAAAGGCTTTCTCAATTAGGACTTTCAATGTGGATCTCAAAAAAAAATGGCAAAAGGATAAGGGTTCAGAGAATCTATTCTATTCCTAAGAATTCAAGAGACAATAAGGATTCGGTGAAGGAAATAAAACACACTTTGTTTCGCCTCCTGCTGGACAACATACGCAAAATGGGTGCAATCTTCAAGGGTTGTGATAATAATTTTCAAACCTCGGATGAGGCTGAAGTTAAGCTTCCACGACTATAAGCTCAGGCTAACTTTACGCATCGAATGCAAATCATCCATTCGAAGAAAGTATGAGCTATACTTCACCATTGAATCAATACGATCAATCTCTCATTCACTTAACCAACTTTTCAAAACAAATTCTATTTAATCTAATTCTAACTTTTATCTATGGCAGAAGAAGATATGCAACCTCGCTTACTATTTGACAATAAAAGTTGTTCAAAGCAAATCATGCATAAGAGCTTTTATTATTCGAAATAGTCTCAATGCAACAATCTCATACTTTGTCTCCACACAAATGAAAGTGAGAGAGCATCAGTTTATATAGAGTTTCAAAAATGAAATGAAGGGCCAAGATTAAAACAATATCAACGGCCAAGATTATTACAACCCAACCCTAATTAGGGTTGCCCAAAATAACAAGAGTTATCAACTAGTAATCAATCAGTAAAGTGGCAGTTGCAGCTATTATCTAGGAGAGGCGTCCTTATCCTTCTGAGCAGCATTGCGTTCGATGAACCTGGACACTACTGCGATGACCTCCTCCATTGTGACAGGTGGTAGCATGCTAATCCGGAATTCGAGCCCGTCCCAACTTTTTAGCACATTTGGCAAAAGTACTTTCCCAATCTGCCTCCTGCTTCCCAAAATCATTTCGGATGGCTGAGAGTCTTGCCACTCTTGCAAAATCTTGTCTCAGAAATGGTCCAGTGGCCGAGAAGAAAGTCTCTTGAACTTTACGCTTCAATCTCTCCAACTGCATGTCATTCTCCCGGACAACCTCACAGTCGAACACTTCCGCAGCTGTCATATAAATCTTCTCCTGGATTTCTTTGACCTGCTCTTCAATTTTGAGCCCATCCACTTTTGCCTTCTCCAACACTTCTTCTCATATAGTCACTGCCCAAAACCAGTGATGGAAATCATATGCTGCTCCTGCAGCAATCACCCTTCTATCAACCAACTCCTCTCTTGGAGTGCCTTTCAAGATCCTAAGGCTTGGAATAAGCCTATCCTGCATGTCCGAAATACATTCCCATGTCTCTGCCATATCCATAAGTCTGGAAAGAAAAGAAGAGGTCCGTCCATAAGCAAGTGCCAGTTTCTCCATGAATGAGGCCGCTTCCGTGCCTTCGCTCACCATCCAATCCTGAGCCTCCCTGGCCGTAACCATTTTGTGCTCTACATCCTTGGTCACTTCCTGTGATGAATTGAGGAGGAGAGGAGCCGCCGCATTACCCTGATCAAGTGGCTGGGTCAAATGCTGTATGTACTCCTTAAGGCGTTCAACCTCCTTTTTATACTCTTTCTTCTTAGCCACTTCTTTTTCCAATCTCGCTTTGATGGTCGAGACGGAATTATCTAATTCCTCTGCTTCTTGGCCTTTCGAGGTTGGGCCAAGATCTACAGTGGTTATGGCATACTCTTGAGGAGTAATCTCGTCTTGTGGCTTGTCCACTGTGGGTACTGCAATGTGTACGGAACGGCTATTTGTCTCATCTCTTTCAATAGTAGAGAATTTCTTGGCAGGCTTTTTGATTGCAACTTGCTCCAACCTCGCCAAGAAATCTGCAGTATCATCCTCCCCTTGGGCTTCTGCAGGTGGTTGAATCTTCATTCTTTCTATCAACCAATCTGGAATGGTTGGCTGCTCAACTCCATCTTCTACCTGAACCTCTTCCTCATTCGGAACATCCACAACCTCCCTGAGAGCGGAAATCATTCCTTCCTCGAAGTCATTATTCCAGACTTCTATCTCATTGTCTGAACCAAGTATTTCCGTGCCTGTAGGTGACAAGGGCTCCTCATCATCCGGCTGAATAGGTTCACCGTTCCCTTCCTGATCTATAGGAGGTATGAGTATTTCCACCAAGGACTCATCTATAGTAGCCATCAGCTTGTCAATATTCTAGGATGCTACTGAACGAGATGGTTCTCCCTTCTGCCTTTTGGAAGCAGGCTCTGCACTCGAAACTATTTCCTTCCTTTTCTCTCCAATCTCAACTAAGTCCTGATGGGAAGCACCGACATTGGAGGAATATGACTCTGACTCGCTCAATAGATCATACGTGAGCGTTATTCTTCTCTGTCTCATTTCTTGGGCATGATGGTCAACCCACCACTAAGAGTACTTGACTATTGGCCTCATTAACGTTGCTAAGTCCGCATGCTCAGGTTCTGACCATCTCACGGGAGGAAGATGTCGACTCTCCTCGAAGCGTGGCTGGATATAGTTCCCATCATCATGCAACTGGTCAGGTACTCGGCAAAATTCAATTATCCTCATGAAGTCTATTGACATTCTGGACCATAGTCTCCTCCTGACTACGTATTCATCGGCGGCATCAGCCCAGAAGTCTTCCAGTTCCACCCTGTGCTTGTACCTTCTCCCCTCTACTGTCCGGATATTATGATGTGGGTCAAAGTTGACCCTGGACTTGTAGGCTGTAAATGGATACCACTGGATCTCCAACCTTGCACTCTCAACTACCTGTGCTGATGGACAAGACTCCAACATGTTCCCGATGAACAATGGGAATGTAACAGATGTTTTCTTGGTCGGCCTCTGGATGTTCTGATATTCCTCTAACTGTCTCAGGACCTTGAGCGGGACCATCCGATTTGTCGGATAAATTGGCAACTTATAGGGGTTTCCAGTAAACCCTTGGATCCTGATATATGTAAATTTTGGGAACTGGATGAACCAAGATCCATACCTACTGATTAGACTTTTCGCCTCATGACTCAGTCTCTGATGTACTCCTCCTTGAAGCATTCTGGTGATACGCATTAAGAATGCATCATGCGCCCTTCTGAAATGAGATTTCTCCTTCAACTGGAGTTGTCGGTAGCAGTCGTAAGGCCTGAGTTCGTTCTCCCCGTTGCTAACTTTGCCTTTGCAAATCAGTCCTGGATACTTATATGATCTAGCCAACAAGTAGACAACATACGAGCTCATATGAAAAGACTTAGTCTCTTCCAAATTGATCAATTGCTCGTGGAGATTGTCACTTATCATCCGTGACCAATTGAACATTTTCACGCCAGAAGTGATCTCATCTATGAAGTAGTACATCCAGCTCTCAAAAAATGCACCCTGTGGGTTACCAGCGATTCTGTTCAGCATCAATATGATATCTCCAAAATCTTCTTTGAAGTCCGTCCGGTGAGGTCTTTTGGGCATCTTCTTTATTGATGGCTTAGGTTTGTCCAACCATGCCTTGTTAACAGTTGTAGTCCATAAGTCCGGTTGGCTGTCATATAACCTCTTGGCTTCTTCCTTGGTCTTATAGACCGTCCGTGAATGCTCTAGGATGCCGAAGGTTTCCTGGATTGCCACCTCGCCTATGTGTGCTAAGATTCTGTCGTCAGGTGCAATGATCTGCCTCTTATGAGCATCATAATGGATAGCACACTCCACCATTAATTCTGCACAATCCATTGCCGGTGGGAATCCAGCTGCCTAAAAAATCCCATTTCTGACTATTCGTCTGGCTATCGGTGTTGGCAGTCCGTTCTGTCCATATACTCTTCTTTTGAATTCATCGAAGTCGACATGTCCGAGATCGGTGTCCACAACATTCTTCCATTTTGAATTGATTTTAGTCTCCCGCTGAGCTCCTTTGCTAGCGAACTTCATTTTTGCTGTCTTTGACGATTCGCCTACCGTGGTCGTCAACCTGTAGTCATAAAAAAGATTAACATTAATATGGAGACTTTTTAAATTAATTTATTCTCATGCCTTGGGTTTGGACGATTTACTTTCAGCTGGTTAAATAATTAAATTGCTGCAAAAAAACAAGCTGAAAGTAAATGGATGAAGTTGAAAATTTTAGCCAGAACTTTTGCTAAAATGAAAGGACAGAAGAAGAATGGCGAATCAACTTGACTGAACATCAAACCTCAGAAAAAGACTGCTGGCTGCAAATCAGATTTAAATTCTGATAATTTAGAAGAAGTGCGCCCCTCTTTGCACAGAAGAATTCGACTTTCAATAAATCTTCTCGCGAAAATTCTTCCTCAACATAACATTACTTCACCTTCTGGAAAATTCGATCTTGCCTACTGAACAATTAACTGCCTAAGAATTTTGAGAGAGATCAAATTTCTTTTCAGCTGTGTGTGAAAAAATGAGTTGCTGAAACTTATTATAATGCTGAAGGATTTAAAGGTTGGGGCCCTAGCTTGGTTGGCTAAATCTTTCCTGTAGCAGGAGGTTGGTCACAAATTCTAGTCTCCCCCACCCCCGTGGTACCGGAGGGCGTGTCGCACCAGCGCCGCCGGTCACGTTAAAAAGTTTACCAGGCGCACCTGCAGTTTATAGGGGGTCGTGCTACCCGATTCCTGCAGTCTAAAAAAAAAAAAAATGCTGAAGGATTTAATTTATTTAGCAACTGCCTTTTCTTCTCTTGATCTCGATTTGTTTTCATTTATTCAAACAGGCAAGTTTCCTTTATTTTTCGAAAAGAATCAGTCTCAAGCTTATCCGGGCAAATCTCATTGATCTTCAAAAATTCGATTTTTGCTTAAATGTTTATCTTTGATTTTTTGAATTTTGAAAGAAAACATTAAATATTTAATTAAATTCGACCCTTCCAAGATTTAATTTCGTGGTGAATTTAATTTTGCCCTTCGGATTTCATCTCTGGCCGGCACAATTTATTTTCTTCCAAAACGTCTCTGGCAAACTTAATTTCGTCCAAGGCATTTAAATTTCTAAGTAGTTGAAAATAAATTATTAAAATATTAAAATATTTTAATTTATTCCAACCCGTTCGTTTTGGACCCATGGCTATTTTGATTTTCTCTTCATTTTTCTTGGCTAAAAGTGTGTTTTCCAATTTTGTTCCCAATTTCGTCTAGCCAAATCAAAACTTAAGCCATTCCGTCGACAATTGTTATGCCAGATCCCTATTTTCTTTGCCATAGCCAACTTTTAATTGCACTGAGCCTATTTTCTTCTGCCAAAGTCAAATTTTCTCTTGCTCGGTCGAATTTTTCTAGGCAAAATCCTTGTCTGGATGTCTTCATCAGGCGAACTTCCTTGACGCTCGACAAATTCTTATTCCCTCTGGCCAAGGGCGATCCTTCCTCTCTTTGATTTGCGCATCTTTCTCTGTATACTCGGCCAACTTTTCTTCTAGACATTCAAGACTTTAGGCGAAATTTAAATTTCTCTTCACTTTTGTGCTTGGCACATTTTATTCTATTCTTTGCCATAGCCTAATTTCTTTTAGCACTTGTCCTTTCAAACTTAGCACTTAGCCTCTTGAAAACGTCATGATTCCTAGCCAAAATCTCCATTATTTCATCCTTTGACCTCTATACTTAGGCAAATTTTCGAATTTGTCTTGGCTAGGCACCAAACACTTAGCAAAAATCATTATTTTCTCCCTTGATAGACCATGGCGGACTTTCCAACCCTTTTGGACAAGCATCTTGGACGTCCCTCTTTTCTAGGGCGGACTTTGGATGGTCTTTGCATCATCTCTCTTGAACATGGCGGACTTCTAAAGCTCTTAGCATTTGCCCTAATACTTTATCCTTTGGAAATGATTCTCCACCTTTCTAGGCTCTTACACTTAGCAAAATTTCGAAATTTTCCTTGGTAGGCACCAATACTTAGTGAAATTTTTGATTTTTTTCCTTCTCATGTGCCTAGGCGGACTTCCCAACCTCTTGGCATGTGTATGGCAGACTTCTAAACTTTCTTGCCACTTCCTCTCAAGTGCATGGCGGACTTTGGAGGGGGCTAGGACATTGAGGGCGAACTTTGTGAGCTCTTGGCACTTTTCCCTTGAGGCTGGGCGGACTTTCAAACCCTTTGGCATGTGCATGGCGGACTTTGAAGAGTCCTTGACATTTTCCTCTTACTGCTGGGCGGACTTCATGAGCTTCCAGACCTTCATACTTTCCTTCTGTCCCTTATTTCAAGGACCTCCTTCATGGCGAATTTCAGACTTGAACAAATTTCTCATGAATTTCATCCTTTTTCAGTTGATTTTCTGTGATTTTGCTCTTCAGATCTGACTGGTTTTGACTGATTTTTCCAGAATTTTGATGCTTTTAAGTCTGATTTTTCTCATCTTTTGACTGATTTTCCATGCTTTTTTGCTTTCTTTTCCAGATTTTTCAATGATTTTTCAATTTTCTCTTTGATTTTCTTAGTGATTTTTTGATTTTTTTGAACTTCTGAGTGGATTTTTGGAATTCGAGACCTTTCCAAATATAAAAACTTTCCAAAAATAGAAACTTTCTAAAAACAGAAAAAGCAAAACCCTAAAAAATAGGGAACCCTGTTTGGTCCAAAAATGCCAAAAATGAAAAAGTGAAAAAGCAAGATTTCCTAAAAAGTAGGAAGTCTCAGAATTGGCCGAATTCACAGGCGATCTTCATTTCTGGGCCTCTGGCGCTTCCATGGCGTCTACGCACTGATTCAAGCATGGATTACTGACTTGGCTCGGGTAACTCTCGGCAAACTAACTTGAAACTCTCAACAAGGTGATCTCACGTAACCGTTGCAAGGAGACAAAACCCTAAAAACTAGCAGACAACTGGGGGTCCCCATTGGCGATGGGGCGATGTGTGAAAAAGGTCACAACAGGTAGTAAAAAAATAACTAAGTTACCGGTTCCGAATTTAGTTCTGGTTCGAAGGTTTGATTCGCGGGTTCGTGCAAAAAAAATTTGGGGTTCAGGTTCGTTTTGGGTTTGTTAATACAAAAACATATGAAAATTAGAAATATATACATATTTGCAACAGTAATTAACTTTAAAATACATCACTTTCTGGAAAATTGGAAATGGTAGAAAGATTTTGTTTTGGGAAGACAACTGGATTGGGAATGAGCCACTGTGTGATCGTAATGTCTTCAAGCTTCGTATGGATGAGTGTAAATCCAGGTTTGGTACTCTGGTTGGGGACTATTGGAGAAATGACCAGGGGGTTCGTATTTCCTCTATTAGCCCAGACCTTGCTCCTCTGCAATCCCTCCTTAATTCTGTGGTTTTGAATCCACGGGGCCAGGAGGATACTATGGTCTGGAATTTGTCTTCTAAAGGGGCCTACTCTGTTTCTTTAGCGGTGGCTTCTTTTTTTCTTAATTCTTCTTTTCCTTTGTGGGTGAAGGCCTGGGTGTATAACCTTACTCCTAAAGTCAACATTTTTGCTTGGATCCTTCTTCAGAATAAAATTCTAACCAATGACAACCTTTGTAAACGTGGTGTCACACCTGTTTCTTCTCTGTCCTTTTGCTTATAACATCTGGTGTAGGGTCTTGGAGTTGTGGAACCTTAGCTGGGTCTTTCCTAGTTTTATTTGGGACTTCTACTACCAGTCGAAATCACCGTCTAACAATCAGGTGCTCAAGTTGCTCTGGGAGTACATCTTTCCACACCTTGTGTGGGGTATTTGGAAAGAATGCAATAACAAGATCTTTAGAGACTCTGCTCTCTCGGAGGAAATTGTTTTTGGTAAAATTTGCAGAGCTATGGGAGAGAATTTAAATGGGTTAAGTGGTAAAACAAAGGCTAAAGTTAGGGTCAGCTACCAAGATTATGAGTTCAAAGTTGCTGAGGCTTGGAAGATTAAATTGGATATCTCTTCTCCCCTCAATTGGACTAAGGGTGTCAAGGATGGCATTCAATGGAGTCTTCCTCCTCCTGGTTGGGTTAAAATTTACTTTGATGGGGCGGCTAAGGGTAATCCTGGGCTAGCTGGGTGTGGAGGAGTGATAAGGGATGAGAATGGCATTTTTATTTCAGCGGTGGCGCTCTACTTGGGCACTCAGACCAACCATCTCGCTGAAGCCATAGGGGCATACCAAGCTTTATATCTTGCTCGTCAATTGAATTGCAAAAATGTGTGGCTTGAAGGGGACTCTAATAATATAATTCAATGTATTAAAGGTCTTCAAAAGCCATCGTGGACTATAGAAAGTTGGATTAATCTTTCTAAAAACATTATAAGCACCTTTCAAAATTGCTATATTTCCCATGCTTACCAGGAAATCAACACGATGGCGGACTTTTTTGCTAATAAGGGTGTTCGGGCAAATGAGAAAATTACGTGGCAACGTGGTGACACTCTGGAGGCGGACGTGTCAGCCTTATTAAGGCTTGACAAAATTCGAAGATATCTTATGCCCCTATCAATTAATGATTATGTATGAGAAGGGTCTTGTCACGCAGCTCTGGAATTGCTGCTTAATTATTCCTCTTTGCAGACTGGCATACCCAAGGATTTATGATTTTTTGTGCCTCGCACGCTTTCTAGGTCTTGCGGAGAGTCTATTTTGGGCACTTTTTGATCAAGCTTGTTACTCTGCAAATATGGGTGGAGATCGTCGTCGTGTTGAACCTCCTGACTGTGAGGGGCTGAGGAACAATGCTAAAGTGTGGCTTTTGTTGGAAAAAGGAGGGCTCACTTCCTATATTAAAAAACTTCATGGTTGGGACCTGGATGTCACCAGATTCTTCGCTAAGGAATGGAAGAATGGTAAAATTAAACTATGTGGCAGGAAAATCACAATTGATGAGCAGCTTGTCTCTGAGGTGACCGGTCTTCCCATGGAGGGTTTGAAATTTTACAGGGACAGAAAACTCTAGGACATGGCGGTGAAGAAATTCCCGAAGACGGAAAAGGAAGAAGAAAAGCTGCGTAGGGCTTCCAAAAGTAGCTACGATATTGGGAATATAAAGAAGGTTTGGCAGAAGGTGTTGAAAGTGATCATGGAGTATATTACTTTGGATGGGAGATACACCACGGTCTTTGGCTACCATTTTGTGCTCCTTAATCACTTCCGACATCAAGTTAGGGTCTCTATCCCCTTCTTTTTGGCCACTTCTTTCAATGCTAGCCTCAATGATCATAGCACGAACCCTGTTAGATACCCTATTCTTCATGAGGGTTTGCTGGTTTTAATTTCTGAACATTTCAAAGCATGGCCGACTTTGTCCAAAATGTCCC
Organism: Sequoia sempervirens; assembly: GCA_007258455.2. NCBI lineage: Eukaryota > Viridiplantae > Streptophyta > Pinopsida > Cupressales > Cupressaceae > Sequoia > Sequoia sempervirens. The sequence continues at coordinate 1,224,410,135 of VDFB02271358.1, read as the reverse complement.
TTTCTCCCCACTCTATTTCTAAAAAAGAGGATTTGGGCGCAAGCTACACTGAGAAGGAGGAATGGGATAATGATCTGGAGAATGAGGTTGGTGAGACCTCTAAATCTCTGAAGAAGGGGAGTAACAAAAGAAAGAAGGCTAGTGTCCCCTCTAAACATGGCTATTTGACCCCTAAAGGTGGTACTAAGGTTTTGATCCCCGGCTCTAATGAGGCTAAGTCCAAGGTGAAAGGTAAAACCATCGATATCACTGATACCGAGGACTCTCAGACGGATTCTTCGTTTGAGTATTCTAGCTACCCTGCCACTGATAGAGATGACAGACCTCGTTATCTCGATGACTTCAAGGCTGATGATCATTATTTCAAAGAAGAACGTGAGTTTCCTGCGGATATCTTGGCTATTGCTTGTAATGGGTCTATGGATTTCTTTAGACTGATGAGATGGGTGTTTTTTGAGATTAAGGAAATTAAGTTGATACAGAGGGCTATGAGCAGCAAACTGGAAAGACCTGAGTTCCTTAACAACACTACTAGAGACTGAGTAAAGACCACGGACTCGTGGACTGAGGAAGAAAAGAAGAATATGGTGGATTGCCTCAAGAAAACTGTTGAAGACCTTGAGAAATTTAAGAGCAATCATGATGATAAGCTCTCGGCTATGGAGGACAAACTCAAGAACATAAAAGAATCCATCCAGATGGTGATGAATAATAGCCATAAGATTTTAAAATCCACGGAAAACACTATGGATATGTTGGTGGACAGTCTTGAGAATGCTTATCAGGACAAGACTATTGTGGAAGAGGAGGTGGATGAAGTACACAGTCAGGAAGGTTATGGTGGGCCATGTAAAAGAACTAAAGAAAACCTTAAGAGAAAGGCTGATAAGGTCCAGGTTAACATTCAGGAAATCAAGAAAGCGGCGCTTAATATGAACAAATTGAAACAGGAGGTGGCAGATATCCTGAAGAATATGGCCTAACGGTGGGTTTGTTGCTGGGTTTTTGTGGGATCTTTTGTGGTGCTGCCTTTTGGCTGGTTTTCATGTTGTCTTTCGGCAGCTTCCTGTCTTGTTTTGACTTCTTGCTTGGGTACTTTATGTTGATGATTATAGCAGCATCGGTCATAACTTCCAGATCAGATCACACAAAGTAAACAATTAAATCGTAGCCTATTGGCTATTTAATTGTTAAGTTCGATATTCTTGATTGGGCACGTGTTTTATTAAATGTTAATTAAACATTGATTAATACTTATTAAATGAAGAGGTACGATTTTTTTTGAGGCCGACCTCTTGCCCCATTGGGTGCGACTCCTCTTACTTGGCGCAATTTTCTATGAAGAGACATATCTTATTACTTGGTGGAGGCCGACTTGATCACACTTGAAGAGGCGCGTCTTCTCTCCTTGCTTGTATTTATATTCGATGGTTCTCTCATTGTTGATCATCATTACACACATTACATTCATATCAAGTGCGAGTTAGTGAGAAGTTATTCAAGTGCAAATTGATACATTGATAGAAGGCTGAGTATTATCACTGAGATTCACATCTTTGTATTGTTGTGATTGCATCAGTTTGTGGTGCATATTATTAGGCCTCATTATCGGCCCTCATTGTAAAGGAGTTTCTTTTGAGATTCAATATATAAGTGATATATTGTTGTTGGGTTTTCCTCCCTCAAGAGGAGGGTTTTCCCAGGGTATCTGTTGTGTTATTGTATCTGATTTGAATAAATTTTCTGTGCATTTAATCTGATCACTAAATTTTACATGGTATTAGAGCGGGTTTGAGGAGATCGTGATCAGATTTGTTTATACAGCGATATTCTATTCTCTTCTTTCTATCTCTTTGTCTATCTCTACCTTTGTCAAGATGGTGAATGGTTTGAAGATTGAGGATAGACTCGAGGGAGCATCCAACTTCACATCATGGAGATTTAGGTTTATGCTTACCTTGCGTGAAAATGACTTGGGTGAGTTTGTGGAGTCCAGTGTTCCTGAACCTGAGGAGGAAGAAGAGAAGTTGCAAGAGATAAAGAAAGATATCAAGGCAATGAAAATATTGGTTGATTCCGTTAAGGATCATATCGTTCCTATTGTCTCTAAGTTGAAGACGGCAAGAGACATGTTTAAAACATTGGAAGAAATGTACGAAATCAACAATACCAGCCGGGCACTTGCACTAAAGTAACAACTACACCATGTGAAGATGACGAAAGAAGAATCAGTGATTGCTTACTTCATGAGGATTTCAGATTTGAGAGATCAGCTCTCGACAATTGGCCATATGGTTGACGACAAAGACTTGACTATGCTCGCTCTCAACGGTCTTCCTTTGTCTTGGGAATCCTACATTCAGGGAATCAATGCAAGATCAAAATTGTCTAAGTTTAATCGTCTAAGGGCAGACTGCATTCAAGAAGAATCAAGGTTGGTGGCTAGAGGCGTTGGTCAAAGTTCAAAGAATGAAGATATTCATGTTCTTGCCTCCCATGCTTCGAAGAAGAAAGGAAAAGATGGAAAGAAAGGGTTCTTCAAGAGGAATCGAGATAAGGGAAATGATGATACACCCACCTCCAAGAAGAAGAGAGACATGTCCAAGATTCAATGCTTTAGGTGTGATAAGTTTGGCCACTTTGCTAAGCATTGTCCAACTAGACATAAGCAACAAGTCACCGTTGCAGATGTTGATGATATTTTTCCACAGAAGGATTCATGTGAATACTTGTTTTATTCAGCATTGTCAAGCAATGTTCCTACAGATACCAACAATTGGCTGATCGACAATGGTGCTTCTCGACACATTACCGGATTTAAGGAGCACTTATCATGTTTGGTGGAGAAAGATTCTTCTGAACAAGTTATTATTGGAGATGATGTTGGCTACTCTGCGAAAGGGATTGGGACCTCCACTCTTCATTTGGATTCCGGCATTACACTTCAGTTGAGGGATGTTCTTTATGTTCCAAGAATCAAGCGCAATCTCATCTCCATTTCAGCTCTAGAAGATAAAGGATATCAAGTTGCCTTCTCCAAAGGCAAAGTTCTTGTGTGGATGGAGAATTCCAGTTTCAAGGATGCTCAAGTAATTGGTGTTAGACATGAAAGCGTCTATAGGCTATGTACGCGTCCTCTACAAGCTTTAGTTCATGATTCTTCAAGCCTATGTGATCTGTGGCATCGAAGATTGGCTCACCTTCACTTCCGAGCCTTACCTATCATGGAGAAGATGGTCACGAGACTTCCTAAGTTCAATCAGGAGCATGAAGGAACTTGCAAAGGATGTGCTATGGGTAAGAATTAGAAAGCTCCTTTCCATAGTAGAGAAAGTAGATCTAAGTGTATTTTAGACCTTATTCATTCTTATTTATGTGGACCTATGTCTGTTCCTTCTTCAAGTGGTTTCTTGTATTATGTTCTTTTTATTGAATATCACTCTATAAAGACTTGGATTTATTTTTTGAAAAGTAAAGAGTCTGAGGAAGTGTTAGAAAGGTTCAAGGAGTTCAAAGCTCTTGTAGAGAATCTTTCTGGTAAAAGAATCAAGATCCTCAGATCTGATAATGGAGGAGAATACACCTCTGGTAGCTTTCAAAAATTTTGTGTTGATGTTGGGATTAAGAGGGAGTTTTGCGTTCCCTATAATCCTCAACAGAATGGTGTTGCAAAGAGAAAGAACAGGACGATCGTGGAAGCAGCAAAAGCCATGATTCATGACCAGGATCTGCAAACCTTCTTATGGGCAGAAGCTTCTAGGACTGCAGTATATGTTCAGAATAGAAGTCCTCACAAGGTCTTGGAGAATATGACTCCGGAAGAAGCCTTTATAGGGAAGAAGCCTGAGGTTAGTCATTTGAGGATCTTTGGATGTCCTGTCTATGTTCATGTTCCAAAAGAAAATAGAACTAAGTTGGAGCCTTCTGGCAAGAAGGGAATATTTGTGGGCTATAGTGAGACATCAAAAGCCTACAGGATATATGTTCCAAGTCAGAAGTTGATTGAAATCAGTAGAGATGTCACATTTGAGGAAGATGTTGCATTTAGAAGATCCAAGGGAACTCATGTGGAGATTGACTATGATGAGCCTCCTCAAGATATGGAAGTTGACCATACTCCTGAGATTCAGAGGGAGACTTCCGAACCGAAGGAAGATGTTGATCCAGTTGAGCCCTTGGAACCTACTGATGGGCCTACCGATATTGTGATTAGAAGAAAGAGACCTCTTTGGGCTAGGCAAACTATGCAAGAGGCTGAAAGGTTCGCAACTCCTAGAGGTACATTCAAAGAAAATAAAAGGCCACATAAGTTCTCCAGTTATGTTGCCTTGATGAGTCAGATTATTGAGTCTGAGCCTTCTAGTGTGGAGGAAGCTTTCAGTCAACAGGTTTGGAAAGATGCTATGTCAGAGGAGTTCCAATCAATTCTCAAGAATGATGTTTGGGACATTGTCCCTAGACCCGAAGGCAAATCTGTGGTATCTTCGAAATGGCTCTTCAAGATCAAGCATGCAGCTGATGGGAGCATAGAGAAGTACAAGGCAAGATTCGTGGCTCGTGGGTTTTCACAGAAAGAAGGAGTTGATTATGAAGAAACATTTGCTCCTGTTGCTCACTACACTTCTGTCAGGACCATCATTGCCATTGCTGCATCTAGAGGATGGAAGATTCATCAAATGGATGTGAAGACAACTTTTCTAAATGGGGTGATCGAGGAAGAAGTTTACATCGAGCAACCTGATGGGTTTGAGGTACATGGGAAGGAGTCTCATGTTTGCAAGCTGAAGAAGGCCTTGTATGGCCTTAAGTAGGCTCCTCGTGCATGGTACGAAAGAATTGATCATTACCTTTCAAGCTTGGGCTTCTTGAAGAATGATGTTGACTCTAATCTATACTTTAAGGTAATTGATGGTGAAGCATTGATTTTGGTTTTATATGTTGATGATTTCACACTTACCGGAGAAGAGCACTTGATCATCAAATGTAAGAAAGAGTTGGCCTCTGAGTTTGAGATGAAAGACCTTGGACTTATGCACTACTTCCTTGGCTTAGAAGTCTGGCAAAAACCAGATGAGATGATTCTAAGTCAAGGGAAGTACACCATTGATGTGCTTAAGAGGTTTGGTATGATGGATTGTGAATCCAGGTCTACACCTATGGACACCAACCTACATAAATTGAAGGAGGTTGCAGCTAGTTCAGACTTGGTGGATCCTACAATGTACAGACAGTTGATTGGGTCCTTGATGTATCTAGTTAACACTAGACCAGATATCTGTTATGCTGTGAGTGCACTTAGTCAATTCATGTGTGTACCAAGACAAATACATCTTGTTGCAGCTAAACATATCCTAAGATACTTGCATGGCACAGTCGGATATGGGTTGATATATTCTTCAAATGCTAACTTGGAGTTGCATGGTTATACCGATTCTGATTGGGCAGGATGTGTCACAGATCGGAAGAGCACCTCTGGATGTTGCTTCAGTTTGGGATCAGCTATGATATCTTGGTGCAGCAGGAAGCAGTCATTTGTAGCATTGAGTACAGCAGAGGCAGAATATATTGCAACTTGTATGGCAGCTCGGGAAGCAGTGTGGCTTCGTAAGCTCCTTGCAGGATTGTTTGGACAATCAATGGAGCCTACTATCATTCATTGTGATAACCAGAGTTGTGTGAAGCTTTCTGTCAATCCTGTGTTTAATGACAAAACCAAGCATGTTGAGATAAAATACCACTATATTAGAGATATGGTATTGAGGAAGGCTATACAGTTGAGGCATATCAGCACTAATGAGTAGACGGCAGACATTCTCACCAAGCCTCTCTCCAGAATAAAGTTTGTGTACTTTCGGGATAAGCTTGGTATGGTGGAGAATCCAGCCTTAATTGAGAAAGAGACTAAGTATCAGTGATAGCCTGTAATGAGTTCTTCTCTGTAAGAGAAGTTCGAGGTGAAATCCCTTGATTAATGAAATCCCTTGATTAATGACTTCTCTGTAAGAGAAGTTTGAGGTGAAATCCCTTGTTTCCACCCTCTGAGAGAGTCATGGTGGATGTCATGTGTGTGACTCCATGACAACATCACGTGAGAGAATCCGTGATGATTTTTTGTACTTGTGTTTCACCCTCTAGGAGACCCATGGTGAAAAGTCATGTTGAGATGATAGCATCACGGAAGTGATGAACACTTGTACATACCATACATGGTTGTAGCCATTATGGTTGATATCATGTTGAGGTGATATTTGATATCACGATGAGGTGATATTCTTCCTTTCCACATTTGGTTGTAGCCATTGTGGTAGACATCACATTGAGGTGATATGTCTTATGCAGTTGGAAGTATCTTCCCTAGCTGAGAGGGAGTGTTGATGAATATGGCAGCATCGGTCATAACTTCCAGATCAGATCGCACAAAGTAAACAATTAAATCGTAGCCTATTGGCTATTTAATTGTTAAGTTCGATACTCTTGATTGGCCACGTCTTTTATTAAATGTTAATTAAACATTGATTAATACTTATTAAATGAAGAGGTACGATTTTTATTGAGGCCAACGTCTTGCTCCATTGGGTGTGACTCCTCTTACTTGGCGCGATTTTCTATGAAGAGACATATCTTATTAGTTGGTGGAGGCCGACTTGATTACACTTGAAGAGGCGCGTCTTCTCTCCTTGCTTGTATTTATATTCGATGGTTCTCTCATTGTTGATCATCATTACACACATTACATTCATATCAAGTGCGAGTTAGTGAGAAGTTATTCAAGTGCAGATTGATACATTGATAGAAGGCTGAGTATTATCACTGAGATTTACATCTTTGTACTGCTGTGATTGCATCAGTCTGTGGTGCATATTATTAGGCCTCATTATCGGCCCTCATTGTAAAGGAGTTCTTTTGAGACTCAATATATAAGTGATATATTGTTGCTAGGTTTTTCTCCCTCAAGAGGAGGGTTTTCCCAGGGTATCTGATGTGTTATTGTGTCTAATTTGAATTAATTTTCTGTGCATTTAATCTGATCACTAAATTTAACACTTTACTTGCTAAATCTCTCTCGTGCTTGTTGTTAAAGGGTTTCGGGGCCCCTTCAAAACCTGTTTTTTCCTTAATCAAAAACTTTAAAATACATCACCATATTAATAGTCAAATAACATAGAAAAAATACACCACCACTTTCATAGTCAAATAATAAAATATTAGTGATACTCAAATGTTATGATATAAATTAAAGTTCAAACATAATAATGTCAAGTGTTTACTATCAGCCATCATTGATCATTAATCAATCATATGTGTCATCAAAATTATCATCATCAACATCCATATTAGATGCTACATGTGGTAAATTAGAAGAACCGCAAATAGCATCAGTGGCACTCACACTAGCACTCTCATGCTCACTAGCTGCCTCAAGCTCATAGTCATCATCAATATCAAGTGCAGCTAAGTGGCTAGTGGAAGCATCCAAGTCAAGACGCTCTGGCTCAATATCCCACTTCCTTGTGTCTCCTTCTTTGTAGGAACTTTGTTTGTGTGTAATGAGGCTCAAGTTTGAATGCACATACACCAAGTCCTGTGCCTTTTTTGAATGTAGTCTATTGCACTTTATTGAGTGGATGAAGGAGTATGTGCTCCAATTCCTCTTAGAAGAAGATGAAATAGCAACCTTTTAAGACCAAATTAAATAGTTAAGAGTTACAAAATTTAACTAATTGAAATTACAAAATATAAAACTTAAATTTTAAAAGATAAAATATTTTGAATATAAAACTTTTACAGAAGAAGGTTGGAGGTGCGTGTATTCTTGGCCATGGAAGTACCACCAACTATGAGCATCCACCCTGTACTTGTCTCAAAGAGCATCAAGACCACAATCACTGGAGCATGCAAAACCCATGAACTCAACCCTCACTAGATCACGGTGGTCACGATCAGTGAAGAGTCTATGAAGTGTCGCCTTGTACCCATGAGCCACTTCAGCATCTCTATATGGGGCAACTCTTGATGTCCCAAAAAGTAGCTCAGCACAATAGTATTTGGGACTCAAATGCAAAAGCAAGAAGATACAATGGAGTGGTCATTTTGTTCCATCTCTCTACAATGATTAGATGTAGCTCTTTGAAGAACTTTCCTTCAGGATCTTCTGCATTGATGATGGTTTTCATCTTCTCAATCATTGAGTCGATGCCATCATATACTTCGCACAAACAAGGTTTATCCATGTCAATATAACAGATCATGCTCAATATGGGCTCAATGAAACTGAGGAGATACTTAACACAATCCCACCAACTGTCATCTAGGATCATTTGCTTAACCTTGGTTGCCCTTTTAGTGCTAGATTGCCTCCATATAGACCAATTAGGGCTGATGACCATACTAAAGAGTGCCTCACGAACCTTCACAAGTCATCTCAACACAATTGCATTGGAGGCAAAACGGGTCTCAGCAACCTGTTTAAAAATCAAAATAAAATAAAACTTTAGTTTACAAAAATTAAACTTTATAACTAAAAATATTACTAAAGTGAAACATCATTATTATTTAACTTACCTTCAACAACTCCAATTTTGAGAAGGATCTAAATATGCCTTGTGACATATGGTGGTTGGTGACGAACATTTGGATGTCTTCGACCTCAGCATACACCTGTTTGATCCACTCAATTTTAATTCCAATTTTTTGTAGCATTAGGTTGAGGGAGTGGACAACACAAGGTGTCCAAAAAATGTGTGAATACCTCTCCTAAACCAATAACCCAGCAGCCCTACAATTTTTTGCATTGCCAGTTACAACTTGCACAACATTTCAAGGGCCCACTTGATCAATAGCTTGACAAAGGATGTTAGCAATAAATGCACCATCCTTCACCTCTCCTTCTGTAATAACCCACCCTAATTTGCATGCCAATATTTTCAATATTTTACTAATGGGCTGCACTAGCATTTCGTCAAATAGTTGGTCGGTAAGCTGCTCTGAGTTTGTTTCATATTGTTTTTTCACCAAAGAAGTAAATGTTGGCATACAGTTTATAGAATACGCATTGTTTTCCATGTAACATTCATAACAATATAGATATCTTTACAAGACTCACATATATGAAGTTATTTTAAAGCATGCTATACCAATTGAAACATTTAAATACAACTCAAAAAATATTCATAATCCCTTTCTACATATATAGTGAACTAGCAATATGCTGACCTCAAATGTTGCCAGATTATTTATGCAGTCACACTTTCATCAGTAAAATATTTCCCAACATACAATATTGATGCTCCCAATAAGAGGTGCGATTTCCCTTCAGATTTTCCTTATGTCTTCCTTAACTAATTTAAATGCCACGTCACCTTCTCAGCTGCTATGTATGTTGCTGCACTTCTCATTAGTGAATTAATTCTCTTGCGCTAATGATATCATTAACAAACGAAGCTTACTATTCTTGACTTAATGGAGCTCCACGTCACCATCCTAGCCTCCAGAATGGTGCGGCATACCTTGTTTTCACCATTACATCTTCATTAAGGCCCGAAATTCTCATAAGAAAGTTGCGAACATTCCCATGATAAAACGACTTGGGAAATAAAAGGCAGCTAAGGAAAATTCAAACAATGCATGTGACTGATATCGACTTCTCATCACAAGGTCCCCCACTTCTTCACGACACCCTTAATGCATTATATCCTCTTTATTTTTAACACCCTTTCTTTAGCTAGCTCAAATTACACTACACCTCCTTGTATTAATCACAGTTGAGTGAATATAGGCGGCTAGGAGAATAGATTTATATCTGCGATTATATATGCCCTTCCTATGAGTACTATATCTTTATTTTAATTTGCATTCAAAAGGTTGCACCCTTACAAAGCACACAACTAGCTCTCGATTAATCTATCTAACTCCCTTTGACTCAATTGTCTTCTTGTGGCTCCTACACAACATGAATGGACTTATCATTAATTATAATAAACTGTTATTAATATTGGCGCCTTCATGCAAACTACCAAGCAGCTCTCGTAAGCTATGCTATACCCTCAATGATTTTATTGCTAGCTCCAATAGAGGTGAACTAAAGGAGACCCCAAACCCTTGTGTTATTCCCACATCAGACATATGCCTCCAGGTTGAGTGTGGTTGGCAAGGATAGTGTCAGTAATAATATTTTTAAGGCTTTTGAACCTTTCTTAGGTTAGCCGAAATGAAGGTTTCCAACACACATAATAATCACCGGCTCATCTAATACTTTTGCCGCATATTAATGATGCTACAGCCAAAAATAAAATATAAATTGATCTTCAACAATGAATATAGCAATAACACTGAAATTCTCTTGGGAATTCAAGCTTATATATCTTTGCATTTGATGAATTCTTTGAACCCTAAATACCTTGAAATTTGCTTCCGAAGGAAACTCACAAATTTCCCAAACGAACAACTGAACAAGCAATCTCTGAAGCACAAATGTGAACCCTGGATGAATCTGCCTACAAGAGAATTTGGGTTTTCGTCCAAACCTCGAAACCTGAAAGGATGTGGGTTTTGGTCCAAAACCGTAAACCTAAACTCGAGGGTTTCCATCCTTTTGTTCCAAAAAATTGAGCTCTACTCAATCTCCCATAACATAATATTCTTCCTCCCAACAAATGAGCCCTCAACCCCTTTTTATAATGCCTTTTGGGTTTTCCCACCAAAACCAGTTATCACTTATTATTAAAGTGACTTTATTAAATCCTCATTAATATAATTATTTAATATTACCTTATAATTGCACTTTTCCCGAGGTAACATTAAATGATTAAATTAATTATTATTTATTAGACGAGATGGAAAATTGGGACATTACAATCCGCCCTTCCCAGAGATTGCTTGTCCCCAAGCAATCCACACCTGCATGCTATGGCCAGATGCCAAGATCTCGGATGAACGTATAGTAGGCTCCACCACAGGCCTGTTGCATTAACATGATATCGCTATATACCGCAACTCTGCAACTCCTTGTAATCAAATGAAACAATCTACCAGTCATTAAAATTCTCAGATCCCATAGCCAAGTCGGAAGTCCATCATCCTCGACACCCGTTAACTTCCACCACACCTGTTGACTTCCGTTGAGCTACTCTAATTAAACAAACATTGACCACACTATCATTTTGCCGCATCCTAGGAAGCTCTCCATCCATCCTGCAAATCCCAGGATCCCAAGTCTAAGAATCAACATAGACCCTACAAGTAGTGAGACAAGTAAACCCAAGTAAATCAACCAAAGGGAGTATCCTCAAGCTGTTGAAGTCTCCCTGTATCATAACCTCCCATTTGAGTACTCCACCAGGATCCGACAGACAAATTTTCCATCCACTTTCACCGTTGTCTGAAAACTCCTACAATTCTACTTTGGCTACCAATGGAATACCAATTTGCCACAATACTGCCTCAACCTGTATCCCAACATAAAGACCATCCTGGAGAAAAAAACTGAAAGGCCTGCAAAATTTGGCTCCTTCCTCCATAGAAGGAAGCACCTCATACCAACCATCCACCCCATTTTTATGTGTCATTTGAAACATCAAGTCATCTGTAAGTGTGCTAAAAGAAAAAGGGTATGCATATCTCACAGTGGAATGCATCCACAAGCTTCAATGGGGATCTTGAACCAACACTGGGATTCCATTCCCCATTGTAGTCAATAGGAGTCTCACAATGCAGATCAGGGAGCGAAAATTTCACACCATCATGCACAATCTACATACCAGGCCCAACTAAGCTACACTCATCATGTTCTACCCAAGTGTTATATTCATGTGTAATAGTGGAGCTGTTGCTGCCATCCATGATTTGTTCAATCATTATAGCCCTTGTAGCAGCCTCATGTTCATCTTTCTCTACAAATGCTCCAATAATCTTCCTTGCGCACATGTTGGCATGGTCCCTATTTGTAAGAAAATGCAAGTAACCAGAATTAATGTCTTCAAGGGCGCACTTGACTACCTGCAAACTTGATACCTTGGACCCTCCTATCCCTCTTCAAATTTAATTATCCAAATGAGATATTCAATGAACTTATTTGTGCTATCAAAACGAGCTAAGGTTTGTACAACTTCTTCGTTAGCTAAAACCTCGTCTTTATGGGCCAATCAAAGAGGTGTAACAAGCTGAGAATTATATACATTATCTATCAAGGCCTTAACCTCATGGCTGCAAACTATACTTTCTTGTGAAATTTCCTTCCCCAATTTCAAGAGTCCATACCCTTGAAGTACCTTCCCGTCAGTATCACCATGTTGAATCATCTGAGTATGGGGATTGCTAGAAATTTCATGCAATGTCTCACCCTCATGGAGTTCACTAACTTCTTCCACCATTTGAGAGTGTACTGCCATAGAAGACTTTTTTTTGGATTGGGCTGATGTAGAATGTGCCAAACTCAGTTCTTCACGAAGCTCCTTAATCTGAATTTTTGCTTCTTGAAGGGCTACTTGAGTAGCCTCCAAGGAATCTTGAGTATTCACAAGCTCGATGGTAAGATTGCCAGCTTCCTCTTCTTTCCTTCTTAATGCACCTCAACAAATTACAGCAAGATTGAGGAGATGATCTCAATTTGAGAGGAGATTTAAATAATCTGATTTCATTGTCTCCATAGTTGGTTAGATTATCTGTAAATCATTATGAGAGGATTCCTCTTCAAAACCCTTTTGCCCTCCCTCAAGTTGAACCTTCCAAAGGTGATTTACAATCAACTTGTGAGAGCTATCGAAATGTGATAATGCTGCTACAATCTTATCTTCACTAACCTTCAGTTGGTTCTCCAAATTTGGCTTATGAACAACATTGGATTCATTGGATGAAGTAGCTGATTGACCTTGAAGGACTTGGCTCTCCCCAAAGTCTTCTTCTATGATAACCTCATTGCTTACTAGATGATTTGGAACTAGGGCAGCGTTAGTTCCAAAGACAAAATCATCATCATCATCCCACTTAACTATTTCAATGGATGATGCCATGATTCCAATCACGTCCTGTAATCATGGAATCTCTTTTCAGTCTTCAGTTATGATTCCAATCACGTCCTGTGATCGTGGAATCTCCCATTTGTAAATCTATATATTTAATCTGCTTCTGTTATTAAAATGATTTGATAATTTACCGAACATGGTATCAAAGCTCTGGGTTCCATAACCTGACTAGAAATTTTTTTTGAATGTTTAATAAATTCCTTGAAGATTTTCGAGGGCTTTTTGAGAGCAAAACATGGATTTTTCAGAAATCGCATTTTTTGTTTCTAGGAAAAACTTCAGAGGGTTTCTAAAGAAAATTGCGACACCTTTTTCAGACATTTTTTTGTTCATTTTTTTTGGGGTGTCTTTCTCATTCGCACAACCTGAAGGTTTTCGGGCATTTTTTGTTTTCCTAAGATTTGGCACGCGACTTCATTCTCGCGTTTTTCTGTTTGGTTCGGCGCGATTTCGTGGGTCTGCCTTGGTCAGGTTTATACTGTGTGCGACCTTCTTCATTTTTGTCACGTATTTCTCTTCTGCTACCCACGCGACTCTCCCTCACGCGTTTTTTTTAGACCCTTCTAGCTTTTTCCTGCGACACACGATTGAGTTTCTAAGATTTACATGCAGATTTGAGGGCTTTTTTGGCGTGATATTCAGGAAATTTCTGCCGCATTTTGTGATAGATTTTGGGCGCAATTTGTTTGATTTCTAGTGCATTTTTTACTGTTTCTGGGCGCGCAGGTATTCTCTTGGCTTTTTCCAGCCCTTGTGTTTTGAGAAAAATCAATTCAGGGCATTCCTTGTTCCTTGTTTTTTGAGAAAAAATGATTATTTCTGCCACAATTTGGCTCTGTCTGTTGACGGGATTTTTTGAATTCATGTGGGTCTTTTATTTTGTGAAGACTTGATTCTCTAGATGTTTTTTGATCTACACTCTAGGGTTTCAAACCCTCTATACCTACAGCTAGGGTTATCAATAGTAGCATTTTTAAGTGTTTTTTTTTTTAAAAATTGGGTGTTGTTCTAGGTGATTTTCTGATGGCAGTATGAAGTAATAAATTTTTTTAAGCCAGTTTTGACAATTTTCTAGGAAAATAAAAATTTGCAAAGAGTTTTCAACAATTTTTTCTTCAAAAATTTACACAGAGTTTTGCAAAATTTTTTCTATAAAAATCTTGTTGTCTTTCAGAAGTAAGAAAAATCTTTCAGTTTCTAAGCCTCTTTCAAGACGATTTTTGAAAAATCGTGAGTTGTGACAACTGATCATAGTGTTACCTCGTTTTTCGTGCTTTGGAAAACGGGAGGGATGGCATCTTTGTCCAATATTATGTTGGAAAGTTCACAGAGGTTCAATGAAAAGAATTACAACACGTGGAAGCAGAGGATGCTTACCATCTTTGAGTATCGATGTCTAGATGCACTTGTTCTTGGTACAAAAGTTCGACCCACTGCTACTGGGAAGAATCAGGACAAGTATGATAGAAGCAGTGTTACAAGACTCGCCTAAACTCGGCGAGTCTTGGCGAGTCCCGAGGCGAGTGAGGCTTGGCGAGTCTTTGGGACTCGGATGCCGAGTACTCGCCAGACTCGCCAGACTCGCCGAGTCCCGTGCCAAAGACTCGGCCGTCACTTTGTGGGCATGTGAGTCAAAAAAACACATTTTAAAGTTTCATTTTTTTTTCTTTTTGTTTTTATACTTGCCTCTATTCCTCCAAAAGGCACTTCATTTCATTTTCAAGCAAGTAAGAGAGAAAAAAGAGAGAAAAGAGCCAAAACACATTTGCATTGAAGGAAAATCAGCAAAGAGATTGAGCACCAAATGCTTATTGAATCGCATTTGTGCAGGTTCGTAGGTGATTTTGCTGCATCTAGAGGAGTCTACAAGGGATTGGAAAGAGATTTCCATTGATTTCAAAGAAGATTGAAGAGGTATGTTTGAGTTTTGAAGGTTTTTTTGTTTTTTTTAACCAAAACTTCATTTTCTATTCTTTTTTTCTTCTTTGTTTTTTCTATTTTGTTTTAGTGAACAAAGAACAAGTTACAAATAAATACAAACCCTAGGTGTGTGTGTTTAAGACTTTAAGTTTTTTGTTGAACAAACCCTAGGCATTCTTGCAAAAAAAAAAATAGTTTTATAGTTGCAAACTTGCAAACCCTAGGTTTTTTAGTTTTATTATAAATTATACTTTGAATGCTAATTTTTTAAAATTTATGTGTTATTGCAGCATTGTTTATAACATTGTAACGAGACTCGCCATGACTCGCCATGACTCGGCGAGTCCCAGGCCGAGCCAGCCTGGCCGAGTCTGGGGAGCTCGGACTCGGACACGCCGAGTCCAGAGCCGGACTCGCCGGACTCGCCGGACTCGCCAGACTCGCCAGACTCGCCCAGACTCGGAGAGTCCCGACCCTGTGACCCGGCCGCGGCAGCAAGAAGTTAAAACACTAAAAAAACATAAAACTAAAAGTTAAAGTTAGTTTTTTTTTTGTTCTATATGTTCTCTCCAACCCTAAAAGCAACTTCATTTCACTCTTTTGGCAAAATAGGAGGAGAAGAGAGAGTTGTGAAGAAAAATAGGAGGAGAAGAGAGGGCAACCAGCAAATTGTTTAAAACAAAAGCAAGGTCATATATCATTTGGGAAGCTTCATACTGCTAAGGAGGTGCATTGAAAGTTCATTGCTAGTGATTGGGAGGAGTTTGCATTGCATTCCAAGCCAAATCTAAGAGGTAAGTTTGATTTTAATGGTTTTTTTTGTGTTTTTTTAACAAATAATTCATTGTAATTTGTAAAATCATTGTTTTTAAATTATTATAGTTTGCATTTTTATTTACAAACCCTACTTGCAACTTAAATAATTTTACAAACCCTACTTGTTATTGCAGCCACATTCATTTGCAAATCAAACCATATTATTATTTTCACAATGTCTCAAACCCCAGTCAGAAAAGACCCTGCTTGGAAACATGCTGAAATCTTTCCCGGAATGAAAAGAGGAGAAGCAAAATGTAAATACTGCAAAACAATATATCATGGAGGCATAAATAGATTGAAATACCACCTTGCACGCATACCCATCCATGATGCAGTGGGCTGCACCCTAGCACCTATTGAGGCTGTTCGTGAAGTGCAGGTGCAATTAGAAAATTTTGAAAGGCAAAAAGAAATTAGAAAGAGACAGAGGGAGGAGTTGGCAGGTGTTGGAGTTGGACAGGGACTTGGTGCTGTTGGAGATGCTTCTTCCATGCCTCCATACCGTCCTAGTGCTAGTGCTTGTGCTAGTGCTTCTGCTTCTGCACCATCTATTCCTATGCGTACTCCTAGTGCTGGTGGCGCTGCTACTGCTAGTGGTAGTGGCAGTATTAGTATTGGCCCTAGAGTTCGTAAATCTAGGGTGGACTCATATTTTGTACCACGCACTACTCCTGGTTCCCAACCGTCGCTTGAGAGCATGGGTTGGAACAAGGATGCACACGATGCAGCAAAAAAAACAATTGCAGACTTTTGGTACTACTGCACCATTCCCTTCCATGTAGCCAGGTAATTCTTTTTTCGTTTAATTGTTTTAAAATTTATATTTAAATTTTATTGTTTTAGAATTTAGATGTATCTCACTATCGAATTCAAATTTAAAGTTAAAAACTTAAATCTTTTCATTTTATGACATGTTTTAGGTCTCCTTTTTGGCAAAACATGGTTGATGCAATAACCATATGTGGGGCGGGGTTCAAAGCCCCCAGCGAAGATGAATTAAAGGGCCCACTTTTGACTCAAAAGGTGGCGGATGTGAAAGCACAATTAGAGGAGCAGCGTGTGCAATGGAGGAGGATTGGTTGCACCATCATGACTGATGGTTGGACCGATAGGAGAAATAGGACGCTGTTGAACTTTCTAGTTTCCTCTGGAGGTAATTGTACTTACCTTAATACATTGATATTTGAATTTGATTTAGTGATTAATAATTTAATAAGGCTGATTTATGTTTTTAATTTATTGAATAATTGGTAATTTGGTTTTGCTTATTTTTTCAGGTGACACTGTCTTCATAAAGTCCATTGATGCTTCCGCCCAATTCAAAAATGCCACATACTTATGTGAGGCTATAGAGGAGGTGATAGCCGATGTGGGGGAAGAAAATGTAGTTCAAGTGGTGACAGATAATGCAGCAAATTATGTTGCTGCTGGTAGATTATTGATGGAGAGGCACCCAACTATATTTTGGACTCCATGTGCCGCCCATTGCATTGACCTCATGATGGAGGATCTTGGCAAGCTCCCATGGATAAAAACATGTATGGAATCAGCAAGAAACATTTGCAAATTTGTTTACAATCATGCATGGGTGCTTAACCTTATGAGGCAATACACGGGGTTGAGGGAGTTGTCTCGTCCTGGCATCACTCGGTTTGCATCAAATTTTATCATGTTGCAATCCTTGATTCGGTCAAGGGCACCTTTGAGGCGCATGTTTGCTAGTGAGGAGTGGTCTTCCTCATCCTTTTCTACAAGCACTGCAGGGATTGCTGTGGCTGATTGCATATTTGATGAGGCAGGGTTTTGGACACCAGCAGATGAGATTGTGAAGGTAACATTTAATTCTTTATTATGTTTTAATTTTTAATCATATCTTACTTTTATTTGTTCATTTTCATTGACAGTCACACTTACTTATTTGTGAAACATGTTTGCACTTTGCAGTTTATTGAGCCCTTGCTAGTTCTCCTACGAGTTGCAGATGGGGAGAAGCCCGCAATGGGCTACATATATGAGGGCATGGATAGGGCCAAAGAGGCCATTAGATCAGTCTATGGTGGAGTTGATGATAAGTATCGTCCCATTTGGGAGATCATTGATAGGAGATGGCAAAACCAACTCCATAGGCCCATCCATGCAGCCGCATGTTTCCTAAATCCGGCCTTCCACTTCCGCCGTGATCTCCGTGCAGATAGAGAAATTCTTAGTGGGCTCTACTCGACGATAGAGAGAATGTTGCCCTCTGTTACTACACAGATAGTGCAGGAGATAGATGCCTTCACTAAGGCACGAGGAGACTTCTTTGCACGTCAAATGTGCAAAGATAGTAGGACAAAATTAATGCCAGGTAAAAATATATTTAAGGCAATAATTTTCATCTTTTTATATTATAATTTATTATTAAATGTTGAACTTGAACTTGAAACTTGAAATGAGATTGATTTTGTTTCTTTTTCTCATCTCAGATGGATGGTGGGAGATGTTTGGTTCTGATACACCGAACCTGCAAAATGTTGCCATACGAATATTGAGCCAGCCATGCAGTTCATCCGGTTGTGAGCGCAATTGGAGTATGTTTGAGCACATACACTCCAAGAAGCGCAATAGATTGACAGTGGAGAGGATGAATGACCTGGTATATGTTCATTACAACCTTCGGCTCAGATACAGGAAGGCTTTTGACCACGACAACACCCCGATCTGTTTAGAGGAGGTTGATCCACAGTCTGAGTGGATCACTGAGGCTACAGACGCAGTCTTTAGTGACGAGGACCTTGATTGGGTGGACCAGGCAGAGAGAGAGGCTGAGGTTGTAGCCATGGCTGAGGAGGAGGCTAGAGCACGAGGAGACATAGCTACTGGTGGTGAGAGTGGTATGGGGACTCAGACACAGGCAGAGACTATGGCTGCAACTGCAACATCATCCAGGACCTTTAGACGCCTTCGTAGGAAGGATGCTGGCTCCACTGTGCCATAGGCATAGAGTGATAGACTTATAGCTATTGTTTTGAATCTTTTGATATTTCATATTTGTATGGAACATTTGATGTCATGGATTTCATTTTCCATGAGTTTTGTATACATTTGACTAATTTT
Organism: Sequoia sempervirens; assembly: GCA_007258455.2. Taxonomy (NCBI): domain Eukaryota; kingdom Viridiplantae; phylum Streptophyta; class Pinopsida; order Cupressales; family Cupressaceae; genus Sequoia; species Sequoia sempervirens. The sequence continues at coordinate 1,224,391,281 of VDFB02271358.1, read as the reverse complement.
ATATATCAAAGTATGTTATTTCCTTCAGCAGCGCAACTACAATTTGTGTACTTTATACTTATGTGATCATTGTATATTTGTGTATGTGATCAAATTTGCTTTTATTTGTGTTGTATTCAATAAAGGGTGCTTGAAACAAGTTTTAAATCTTTAAAAATCTCTAATTTTCTAAGGTTTTTTCAACTTTTTTCATTTTGCCGAGTCTGCGCCGAGTCCGAGTCCGAGTCGCCGAGTCGCCGAGTCGAGTCACCCTAGCCGAGTCCGAGCCGAGTCCGAGTCTCGTAACTATGGTTTATAATATATATCTATAAATTGTCTCCATCATATTCAATTTCACCATGTCTCAAGGTAAAAGAGATCCTTGTTGGAAACATGCCATTATTACCCCTGGGCAAAAAAAAGGAGAAATACAATGTTTTCATTGCGAAACTCTTTTTCTTGGGGGTGGCATTAATAGATTGAAATACCACCTTGCATGTATACCGTGCCGAGATGCTAATCCTTGCACAAAGGTCCCTATTGAGGTAATGCGTGAAGTGCAAGTGCAATTGGAAACCTTTGAGCAACAAAAAGAGTTAAAAAAGAAGCAAAAAGATGAGATGGCAGCCATGCGTGGAGTTGGAGATTCGAGTTCTTCCATGCCTAAAATTCCTCCAGGGTCTTCACCTTCAGTTGTTGGTAGTGGTAGTGGCAGTGGCAGTGGCAGTGGTAGCGTTAGCAAACTTAGCATTGGGCCCAGAGTTCGTGGATCTAGGCTGGATTCATATATTTTGCCACGCACTACTCCGGGTTCCCAACCGTCTCTTGAGAGCATGGGTTGGAACAAGGATAAACATGATGCAGCCAAAGCTGCAATTGGAGACTTCTGGTTTTATTGCGACATTCCATTTCATGCAGCCAGGTAATTCTTCTTTTGTTTTGTTTTAAAATATATAGCTTGTTGCTTGATAGTTGATTCTTTATCTCTTGAATTTTATTTTTAGAGCTATGTTGAATTCAAATTGAAATTATACATTTTTCAATACTAATTAGTAATTACTAAATTTAATTTATTTGTGTTAGGTCTCCATATTGGCAAAATATGATTGATGCAGTTACTGTTTGTGGGGCGGGGTTCAAAGCCCCTAATGATGAAGAGATAAAAGGCCCCATTTTGTCCCAAAAAGTGGCTGATGTGAAAGTCAGAATAGAGGAGCAGCGAGAAATTTGGAGGACGAAGGGTTGCACCATCATGACTGATGGTTGGACCGATAGAAGAAATAGGACATTGCTCAACTTTCTTGTTTCTTCCTCGAGTAAATATTTTACTTCCTAAAATGCATTGCTTTAGTGATTAACAATCAAGATTTTAAATTTATATTTAATTGAATCATTTATTTTGTTTCTTTTTCAGGTGGTACCGTGTTCATTAAATCTATTGATGCATCCGGCAACTCCAAAAATGCTGAATTCCTTTGTGAGGCTTTGGAGGGTGTCTTGGCTGAGGTAGGGGAGGAGAATGTGGTGCAAATAGTGACGGATAATGCAGCAAATTATGTTGCTGCAGGTAGACTATTGATGGATAGGCACCCATCATTATTTTGGACACCTTGTGCCGCTCATTGCCTTGACCTCATATTGGAGGATCTTGGCAAGCTTGACTGGATCAAAGCATGTGTAGAGACCGCAAGGAATATTTGTAAGTACATATATAATCACACATGGGTCCTCAACCTTATGAGGCAATACACGGGGCAAAAGGAGTTGGCTCGCCCTGGGATAACACGCTTTGCTACCAACTTCATCACTCTACAATCCTTACTGCAGTCAAAGGGAGCTTTGAGGCGGATGTTTGTTAGTGAGGAGTGGGCTTCCTCAACATATTATAAGACAAATGCAGGGATAAGTGCGTCAGGTTGGATTTTTGATGAGCAGGGCTTTTGGGTGCCTACTAAGGAGATTGTCAAGGTAAATGTAATAACTAATAAGTAATTAGTTTAGTAATTCTACATTATATTTTATTATTTTCATTCTTGTTTTTATTTTATTTGCTTTTTTTTGTTAACTCTTACTTATGTCAATGTTTCATAATAATTGCAGGTCACAGAGCCCTTAGTGGTTCTATTACGAGTTGCTGATGGGGAAAAGCCCGCAATGGGCTACATATACGAGGGCATGGATAGGGCCAAAGAGGCCATTAGATCCATTTATGGGGGAATTGATAGTAAGTATCGCCCCATTTGGGAGATCATCGATAGACGATGGCACCTCCAGCTTCACAAGCCCCTACACGCAGCAGCATATTTTCTCAATCCGGCATTCCAATTTCGCAAAGAATTCAAGGCAGATGAGGAGGTTTTGAGTGGGCTCTACACAGTCATTGAGCGGATGTCTGATTCTCATGTTGGAGCCCAAATTGTTGCTGAGATAGAGATTTTCAGACTTGCACAAGGAGATCTCTTTGCAAGAGATATATGCAAAGATACTCGATCGACATTGCAGCCAGGTAAAAATTTATTAAGGGCATAATAGTAGTTTAAAAATTACCACTTTTCAATCTTTTATATTCAATGTTCATATTATAATTAAATATTCACATTTCACAATGAGATTTATTTTTTTTCTTTTTCTCATCTCAGATGCATGGTGGGAGAGATTTGGTGCTAAAGTACCAAATCTTCAGAGGATTGCGATTCGAGTGTTGAGCCAACCATGCAGTGCCTCGGGTTGTGAGCGCAATTGGAGTATGTTTGAGCACATACACTCCAAGAAGCGCAACAGGTTGTCAGTGCAGAGGTTGAATGATCTTGTTTATGTTCATTACAACCTGCGCCTTCGCCATAGACAGATATTGGGCACTGACTTGTCACCCATCACGTTGGAGGAGGTTGATCCACAGTCAGATTGGATCACTGAGGTCGAGGATCCTGTTTTTACCGATGAGGACCTTGATTGGGTCGACCAGGCAGATCGAGAGGCAGAGGCAATAGCCATGGCAGAGGAGGAGGATAGAGCACGAGGAGACACCTTGGATGCTGGTTTGGGTGCCTCTGAGTCTGACACTGAGACACAGGCAGAGATGATGGCTGCAACATCATCTAGGACCTATCTTAGACGTCTACGCAAGAGGACTAAAGTTTAGAGCCTTAGTGATGCAGGCTCCTCTGAGCCATAGACTTATAGCTTTTGTTTTACTTTTATTATATGTTTGGAACTTTTGATGCCATGGATTTCATATTCCATGAGTATTGTATACATTTCACAACATTTATATATCTAAGTTCTAACTGTTTAACTTTAAACTTTAAACTCTTACTACTGTTATTGTTATTAACTATTAAGTATTAAGTAATTACTTATTTCCTTCAGCTAAAATTTGCGTTTATACTTATGTGATCGATAGATGTTTGTGTATAGGATCATAGTAGTTTCTATTTCATGATGTTATTGTGTATTTAAGGTTTATTTACTAAAGGGTGCATGAAACAAGCTTTAAATCCTTAAAAATCTCTGAATTTCTTGGGTTTTTCTATTTGCCGAGTCTTTGCCGAGTCTTTGCCGAGTCCGAGTCCGAGTCAAAAATCAGCTTGCCGAGTCCGAGGCGAGTCCGAGTCTTGTAACTATGGATAGAAGTAATAGGGAGGAAGTCATGCTTTTTAAATTATCTATCGCCGATGACATGTTACCAAAAATACCTTCTCGTAAATCCGCTACGGAGATCTGGAAGCATTTGAAAGATCTTCATGAGACCTTAGACAAGGGAAGGGCTTTCTTTCTGAAGAATATGCTCCTTTCTATTATGATGGATGACCAAGTGTCTTTGCAGGAGCACTTGATGAAAATAAAAAATATTTGCGATCAATTGGAGGCCATTGGTCGTAAGATAGAAGAGGAGGATATGGTGGTGATCACTTTGAAAATTTTGCCACGTTCCTCCGAGCACTTCATCGAAACGCTCAACATTACATCCACCAATGTTGACTTGAAGTTTGATGAGATGTGCAACAAGCTTTTGTAGCAGGATCAGTGGAAGAAGCAGTTTGGGAGCAGCAATGAGTCTCCTAGTGTTGAACAAGCATTTACTGCCAACGACGTTGGCAAAGGCAAGTCCACTCAGCAGAAAGTACGAGGAGATTCGGAGGAAGGCTCCAAGAAGTCTTTTACTTGCCATTATTGTGAGAAGATTGGTTATATACAGAGGTATTGCAGAAAGCGGTTGGCTGATGAGAAGTCCAACTAGGAAGCATCTCAGCAAAGTGCTCACGTAGCGGAGCAGACTGGGCAGGAGTCTGCACACTATGCATTTTGATGACCACCACAATATGGGTAGACTTAGTTTTTGTTTGTATGATTGAGCATTAAAGGAGGGTATTAGAATTATATTTACTATTTAGTTAATGCTCAACTCGTTGGTGTATCGTTTTGTTACTCCTAGTGGTATTTAGTAGTTCCTATATTTTTGCTTTCACTTCTGTTATGATTCCAATCACGTCTTGTGATCATGGAATCTCTTTTCAGTCTTCAGTTATGATTCCAATCACGTCCTGTGATCGTGGAATCTCTCCTTTGTAAATCTATATATGTAATCTGCTTCTATTACTAATATGATCTGATAATTTACCAAACAGTCCCTGTATTCTATTTCACTGCAAAGTATGGATGTTAAAGTCGGTCTCTCTCTCTGTCGTATATAAATTATTAATTCTCAAATTGCCCACTAATCAACATTTGGGAAAATTGTAGGGACTTGAACAAAATGCCCTAGGAAATTTAGGAGTCATATTCTTGCTAATGGGAATAACTCTCTAGTCATAGTAAACGATGTTAGTTTTAGGATCAGAAATTAAATAAGCAGAATTAAAACAATTTCACACAATTTGACACAGCATATACCCTGGGAAAACCCTCCAACTTGAGGGAGAAAAACCCAACAACAAAATATCTCTTATATATTGAGTAATGAAGCCAACTTGCTTTTACAATAAGGCCAAATACAAGGCCGAATATCAGCACCACATTTTGATTCACACAAGACAGAATTTAACACCTTGCCAATAATAATATTGATCTTCTTGAAGGCACAATATCAGTCTCTTGAAGAACTCGCACTTCTCTTGCAATCGAACTATGAATGAAATATGAATGAAAAATGGTGATCAACTAAACAGCATCTTGTATATATACAAATCAAAGAGATAGCCTTCATGAATCGTGTCTTTTCACATTACAAAGTCGGCCCGTGATGAAAGATTGTAACTCATAAAAAAGGTGGCGATTCAATGAAGTCGGCTTCATATAATTAACAATAATTAAATATTATTTCTTATCCCAAGTGAAGCGCCTCTTCACCAAATCACGTCTCCAATAAATTAAATAGCCGTTAAGGCTACATTTAATTTATTGCTTGATAAGTCGTGGCTGGAAGTAGAAGCCCAACACTACTAACATCAACAAACGAAACCCAAAACATTACCTCGAGATATTGCACAAATTGCGTCGTGTTGTCAATGATGGCCGTGAGTGAAAACAGGCAGAGTTTGCAAAAAAACTATTACAAAACCCTACCAAAGCATAATATTTTTTAAATGAGACAAACCGAAACCAATCTCGGTACAGCTACTACTTCAATCTATTCACAGTAAACGAAACCGAAAAGCTTACCTCGAGATCCTGCACAAATTGCATCGTGTTGTCAACGATGGCCATGAGCGAATGGGCAAAGTTTGCAGAACAACTATTACAAAACCCTACCAATGCAGAATTTTTTTTAAATGAGATGAACCGGAACCAATCTAGCTAGCTACTACTTCAATGTATTCACAGTAAATGAAAAGTAGGTTTTCCACATTTGATTTCATCGTCTGGAGTAGATTTATAACCAATATTGGCGATGATGAAGCAGCTCCATAGCAGGTTAGAAAACATTGCTTTTACTCATCGTCCTCTGTTTCCTGGCAATCTTTTCTAACGGTTTTTTGGCAATCTTTTCCAATGTCAAACAATTTAAGCGACGTGAGACAACTTCCCGGCTGGAAGCTCATGCAAAATATAGCCTATTGGCTAAAAAATAAAAATTAGCAACGCCATGTCTATGACATTATAACATAACACCCCATCCCCCATACGATGGCATCTTCACGAGATAAGACTGACAAACGGATGTTGACAGACATGTAGGCGCGTGCCATTAGTGCTGTCACACGTCCCGTTGCAAAAAAACATGGCATGCTTGCAAGATTTAAAATAATGCCTCGTTTTTTAAATAGCACGTTTGAAATTTCCTATTTTGAAAAAAAACAGTCGTCAGCCCACTATTTTGCATTTTGCAGGTTGTGGGAAGCTCAAAAGAAATCGCAAGCAGAAGCAGAGCAGCCATTCTCCCTTTGAAGACGCATGTGAGGTGCGGTAGCTAGCTAGGAGGTATGTATATCAGCTAGAAATATGTGTCGTTTTGTCATTCTGCGTAGGGACTGAAGAATTGAAGGAGTATCATTTAAGGGAATGGACGTGTGGAGATGTTTATGTGCTTTTTTGTTGAGGGTTTGTAAAATTAGTGTTTTTTACGTTCACAACCTACTGTTGAAATCGAACCTGCATTTTTTTTTTGCTCGAAACGTCGCCATTTTCAACATTTGCATTTTGAAGGTTTCTAGGGAGCTGGGAAGGGAGTTGCAGAGCAGCCAATCTCCCTACCAAAACGCATGTGACAAGCATGGGTAGCTAGCTAGCAGGTATGTATATCTTCTGCCAGAAATATCCGTCATTTTGTCATTCTGCCCAGGGACTGTAAAGAATTGAAAGGGTACTTGTTGCGAAAAGGGGTATTCATTAACGGGTGTAAAAAGCCCTTCCGGATATATAGAAAAAAAAAAAATTGTTTGGGTTTTCAGTTTAATGGATGTCACAAATTATCTCATTTACAATATAGCATTGCATAAGTGATAACCACTAGTCTCAGCAACAAGTAAAGCATGGACTGTGTATTTTATAGCTGAAACAAAACATTCAGAATGATCTATGAAAACTGAGCATACACAGAAATATATTTTCAGGCCTCTAATTAGAATTTCTCTGAGTGACATGCACAGCTGGTTAGGAAGAATTTCAACTCAGTTCTTAATGGCAGCAAGATAGGTCTGATCTCAGACTGTGAGATGCTTACAATATTCAATGTCTAACAATGTTGATATCATTCAACTGAATATCATTAGTATTTGCAGCAATACATGAACAACGTTTTCGATTCAACTCAAGCAATGACAGAACACAACTAATAAACCCCTTGTCTCAACTTTTACATCAGCTAGAAAGACTCAGAAAAATTATTTAATAGCAGCAGCAATCTGATAACAATATTTTCTGAGTTTACAATAGTTGACAACTTACCAATGAGCAGACCCAAATTATTCCCGCACAAAGACACTTTGCTAAGGTATCGAGTTGCATTTACAGCTCAAAACCTTACAAAATATAATGCAAAAAGCGCTCGGACCTGGGCTATTTGTTTGGTTGCAGCTGAACAATGAGAAAGACGTTCTAGCAGTGCTCAGAATATGCTGGCAGCAAACGTTGCTCCCCTTTTGCATTCGAATCTCTTGCTGAGGGAAGCGCCCAGCCTTATCCTCCTCACGCGCCACCTCCTATGACCACTAGCTGAAAGTTCGACCCAGATTTCAAGCCAAGGATGAATCGTCATTTTCTTTAAACAACACGCCCTTGCTCAGAAACGCATTTTCCATTTTTCTGCCCAGATTCTGTTTAAAACGACTCAGGTATGATGTTTAATGCCTGCAACAAGTGCGCCTAGGGTTTCTTCATGAAGAAACGCCTCCAAGAACATAAAACGAGCTCCAAAATCCGTCTCCAAGAAGAAGCAAAAACCTCGTAAACCAAAACCCACGAAATCTGTTTCTAACTTTATGTTCTCCTTTCTCAAATCTTCGACCATTCACAGCTAGGGGTGATATTTTCACACCCGAAACTGCAGCTGTAAGGGTTTGCAAACCCAAACCAGAGAGACTCGACCATTCCCGCGAGAAAAATATGCATATTCAAAAAGTGTCGACTCAATTCTCCTTCTTTCCTTCTGTATTTCCTCATTCTAATTGCTCAATATCCTATCACCTATTTAAATTAATTTGAAACTTAGGCAAACATTAAGTAATTAAATAAATGATTCCCCCAGCTCGACATTAGCCTTGGGGATTAAAAAGCTAAACGATCCCTGAAGGGCTACTAAGAAGGGGACATTACAACGGGTTTGCAAGGGTTTTCCTTGTGAAAAGGGGTTTCCATTTGATATGAAGAGTTGTTTATGTGATTTTCTGTTGAGGGTTTTTTAATTTTGCAATTTTAACATTCTCTCCAAATTTATTGCAATTTAGGAAAACTTTTCAAACTGAGCTCATGGGTAACTCACCAATTGGGGTGTTTTGTGTTGAGTTACGAATGTCCTCGCACAGATAGGGTTTAGGGTTTGAAAACACATTGTTGTTTGTCAATTGCAATTAATGGCATAGACCAAGCTTTAGGGTAGATAGTTAAACCTGTAGAGGCTGGCTAATATAAGAAATTGCATGATTCATGACATAGTGTGTTTTTCAACCTCCACATCACAACACTAACTATCAAATGTTATGTATGTTTTTATGTGGTTTTGTATGTTATCATGTCTATGACAGGTCATTTTGTCATGAGATTAGTTATGTCCAAACCTATAAAGCTAGCGGATATAAGAAATTGCATGCTTCATAACACTATGTGTTTGTCATCCTGCACATCACAACACTTGCTATCAAATCATTCAAATTATTATAATATTTTTATAAAATTATTATATAGTTTTCTGAATTTTAAGATTTTTTAAAATTAAGGTTTTTTTTAATTTAATTGTATATGTTTGCTTGTAACAATATTTTGAATCATAATTAGTGATGTGTCATTATGATGGGAAATAATTTAATATTTCAAAACACACTTTCTTCTGTTATTATACTAATTGATCAAAAAGTGATATAAAATATTGATAGAGAGTCCAATCAAAAGCATTCTTCATAAGACAGTGTATTTGTCAACCTCCACATCACAACGTACCCAACCCCTAGGTGGTTTAGAAGTTTGTATATGTAGGTGTGCATTAGAAATAGCAAGAACGTCAATTTCTTGCCATTAGTGGCAATATTGAATAAACTTGTTGACAGCGGTAAATGTTGTGTAGTGCAAGTTGGGAAACACTATGTGTTTTGAAGCCTGCCTTTACTTATATGCAAACTTTTTCATGAAATGCAGATGTACAAATATATAGATGGGGTTCTATTTTGTGAAATAGCACGTTTCTCATTGTAGGCGGCCTATATTCACGGTCAATACATAATGGAAGATGCATATACATTTCAAGCTATAACCTAAAAAAGCCTAAAGTAAAGAGCACTATTATAACCAAAAACTATATTTTGATCTATCATACTTTGTAATTTTTAATCTTACCAAACTAATAACAAGAGTCTACCAATTGGCGGTTGGCTTAATGGTAGTGTCATGTTGTAAGCACCTAGATGGTATTGAGTTAAAATTCCAATAAAAAAAGAAATAAAAAAATGAGAGTCTAGGCATCTTTAAGTATATGTTAAGGTCAATGAATAAAACCTGGGAAAAGTCAAAATCAAAATCATACGTGCCATTTTACTTATGTTATGATTCAAGTTTTCACTATCATACATTGTTGATCTGATATGATTTGTGGGTTGATATCATATGAAATTGAATTAAAGTGACATGGCATGATATATGGTGTCGTCACTTTCAGAAGCTTGAATACCCATATATCATGTCATGGTACATTAATTCAATTTAAGATTGTATCAAATCCATAACATATGATAGTGAAAATTTAAATCATAACGACGTGACATGCCTCATGAGTTTTTGTTTTAAGTTTGAGTTGTTGCTACTTTACGAGTGATCCTCATGACAAATAATTTGTCCATAATTAATCAATTACATAAAAAGTATGGAAGTCCAAAGAGGGAGAAGCTAATCTCCCTACAAAAATGCATGTCTTTGACATGATAACATAATGCCCCATCCACCATACGATGGCATCATTACGAGATAGGACTGATGAACATTTAGGCATGTGTTGTTAGTGTTGTCACGTGTCTCGTTGTCGAAAAAATGTGGCATGGCGGCAGGATTTAAAATCAATGCATTGTTTTTGAAACAACACGTTTAAAATTATCTATTTTGAAAAAAAATAGCTACCATGCCCATAATTTTATAGGTTGTTGGGGAGCTTGGAAGAAAGCAACAGGCGTTCGATACTATTAGGGAGAGAGATTTGGGTTTTGAAGTGTTTTCATAAACTATCTATTCTCAACCCACTATGTTTTCCAACCTGCAAATATACTGAGCATTTTATTTTTTAATCATATGAAGAAATTGAAATGCAATTTTTACTGTAACTAACAATTGTGATAAATTTGGAAGTTGCCTTTCATACTCTCTAAATAACAAAAGGTTTTCAAGACATTCATATTGTGAATAAAATTGTAATTTGGAAAATATTGGGTGTTGTAAAACTTGAAACCCACATATAGTTTTAAAACCAAATTGCATGTCTTAGACATGATAATGTAATGCCCCATCCACCATACGATGGCATCATTACAAGATAAGTTTGATGGACGCGTGTTGATGGATGTTTATGCATGTGCTGTTTTGAGTGTTGTCTGTAGAAGTTGTCAAAACCAACTTCAGAGTCTAAGAACACCTACATGCAAAGAGATACCTGTCACAGGGAAGAGAATGGAGAAAAAAGCAAGAGAGGGTTTGAAGCTCTGTAATATGAAAGATGTATTAACAAAACAATAGAAAAAAAATATTTACAAAGATCAATCCTTAAAAGGAGATCATGCAAAACCTAAAAGTAACCCTAATAGGTAGACATTTAATAATTAATATAATTATTAAATGTCACAATATGCAAACTAAAGTGAAATATTAAGAGAGGAATAAAGGTAACTTAATTAACATAATTAAGTTAAAACCTTTACTCTAACACCCCCCTTAAGATGAGCAAAACTGCAACTACAAACATGTGCAAGAGAGCAAAAGTAACTACAATGCATGAAAGTAAATTTGGGTCCTGGCAACTAGGCCTGATCAGGTACCCGAATACAACCAAATCTCTGTAAAGCGGAGAAAGGGAGAAAACCTCATGGGAATAAACCCCCCCTCAAAAGAGAGAAAAGAAAAGAATGAAATGCAGTAATGAAAGAAGGATAGGAGGTGGATTACATGATACCCCCCATAGACAGCTTCTATCATATAAGTACATATACAATGGTCTCCATAGGAGAGATATAAAGAGACAAGAAGGCCCCCCACAATGAAGAAACTCTTGTCGCAATGGTAGATGCCTAATGTAGAATCCAAAAGGAGATCCTTAAGCGGCAGATAATATTCCTCCCCTTGGGAAGAAATGGATCCAAAGGACGATGTCGAAGAAACCCTGTGAAGAGTGATGAACCAATCTGTCTCAAGATGGGTGCCATGATAGGATGTTGAAGAATCTCTCTGTCTGAACTAAAACAAATGATGCCAAATCCAAACTGATGTGGAGAATCCTGAAATGCAACCTCTGAATGCACGGATAATGGTGGGCGTACAGTGATAACCTGACTGTCAAGGTAGAGGAGATGAATGTCCTCAAAATAATCCTCAAAATTTGTAGTGTGAGACTCAACAAACAAGAATGTGTCTGCAAGATAAGAATCCCATGATGTAGTAGATAATGAATGACCAAGATGGTCATGATGCTGAACTAAATCCATAGGGGCCAATGTGGCGATACTGATGTCATCAGGAACAACGGATTATACATGCATAATCTCAGTCTGAAGAGTAGGAACTGTGAGACAAGCCTCTGATCCATCGCAACATGCAAAGGTGTCTAAATACTCAAGCTCCTCTAAAGTATCATGATCAAAGGGTGTATTATCTCTCCAAGCAATGCGTAAGAGACAATTTGAAGCAGGATCCTCTGGGAATGGAGAGAGATTGGGGTCTCCATAGATCTCCCAAAGACATGTCTAAAGTGGGTGGGGACAATCAATGTCCAATATAGCCCACACAGTGTCATCATCAACACTAGACAATATAAGTCCTGCTATGTGATCTCTAATGATATCCCAAGCTAGTTTTCCCTCTGAAGTGGCTAGTTCAGGTATGAGATCATACAAATAAGGCAAAATATTAAGCCACCTACAATGTGTAAGTATGCCCTTTGCCCATGACTCATAATTACTCGGTTCCAGAATTACAACTGAAGGGTGAGTAGAAAAACCCATGATAACTCTTCAAATTAAAAAATCTGAGAAAAATGACCTTACAGTATGTAGATCAAATGAAATAGAGCCTAATGACGCAAACAGGAGGTTCCCAAGTGCCAAAACGTCCAAGTAATTAAGCAAACTGTGAAAACACAAAATGTTGAATATAATATACCTGGAGAAAAAATTGGGAAAATAAGTATGATCATTATGTAGAGCACTGAACCAGCTTTCCAACGCCTATTTTTTGCGCAAAACAAAGCTTGGACGCAAAAGTTATGCCCCCAGGAGTGCAAAAAATAAGTTATGACTTTGACTAGAAAAAATGCAACAAAACAAAAAAATTAGTAAAAAAGACTTGCATCACTAGAACGGCGTTGGAAGGAGCTTTCCAATGGTATCTTGTTTTTGAAAAACGAAGGTTGTATGCCCATTTTATGCACGATTTACTGAAGATAGCTGAAAAAACACAATAAGCCTTGCATGCAGCACCTAGGGCTTAAAAAAAATAACCCCTGGTCACATGCGCGACCAGGGGTTTGGCGGTCAGGTGCAGGGTCGAAGCCCTTGGTCACTGATGTGACCACCACAGGGGCTTAGGCTTCCAACGGCGCTGGCTTCGGCGGTCGGTCTTCCAAAGGACCGAGTGCTATGAGTTAAGGGCCCACTGGTGATCTTGGCTCCTGGTCTCCAAAAAGACCATCGGTTGAAGCTCAGGTGCTAGTGGACGGACGATGGTGGCTTAACCAAGTGGCTTGCGGGTAGAACAAGGGTGGCCACCAGGTGGTGGGAGAGTGGCGGCCTCCTTTATAACGGGCGGCGCACAAATAATTAAAAAACCTGCCTTTTTTTAAAAAAAGTTAATTTTTAACCTCAAAATTCGTGCCCTAGGGTCGTACAGCCTTGGGGCCAATTTTTTTTGCCTCCCTGAGCAACTGTGGCCAAATTGGACAAGCTTTATATGAAAATAGGGGTTTTCAGGCACTGCGAATCCAATGGCGAGGTCCGTTTGGGCCCAAAATGAACCCAAAGAACGAAGTAAGCTGGATCCACAAAAAAACAACCTGAAAACTTGTGAAAGCCTGATCAAACCCTCATAGCTCCAAATTCTTCAAAATAAGAACAGGCTGCAATAGGTCCACGCTCTGATACCATGTAGAAGTTGTCAAAACCAACTTCAAAGTCTAAGAACACTTGCATGCAAAGAGATACCTGTCATAGGGAAGAGAATGGAGAAAAAAGCAAGAGAGCGTTTGAAGCTCTATAATATGAAAGATGTATTAACAAAACAATAGAAAACAAATATTTACAAGGATCAATCCTTAAAAGGAGATCATGCAAAACCTAAAAGTAACCCTAATAGGTAGACATTTAATAATTAATATAATTATTAAATGTCATAATATGCAAACTAAACTAAAATTTTAAGAGAGGAATAAAGGTAACTTAATTAACATAATTAAGTTAAAACCTTTACTCTAACATTGTCACATGTACCATCGCTGAAAGAATGTGGGACACCAGTAGATTTTAATGGGCATGTTTGAAAATTTATCTTCATACAAAAATGCATGTCTTAGACATGATAACATAATGCAACGCATGTGTGGGTTGTAGGTTTCATAAACCATCTACCTCACAACCCATCGTGTTTTCCAACCTACAAATATACTATGCATTTTACTTTTCGATCATATGAAGAATTTGAAACACAATTTTTAATGCAACTAATAGTTGTAAATTTTGAAGGTGTGTTTCATTATATTCATACTTTGTAAATAACAAATGGTTTTGAAAACATTCATATTGTGAGTAAAAATGGCAGTTTGGGAAACACTGGCTATTATAAAACCCGCAACTCACATACTATTTTAAAACCTTGAACACGTAACAACCTAATTAGTTAGTCACCCCTCACCTCATTATGCTATGTTTTATGATTGTCTTGAAAACCTTTTGTTATATAGACAATAAGAATGTAATAAAATTGGATAAGAGTGTGTGTTATAAATTTGCAACGCACATGTTATAAAATGCTCTACACACAACAACCGAATTGGCTGGTCACCCCTCACCTTAATTTGGTTACATTTATGTATCCCCCACCTGCAACTCCTCCCCGTGATTTCCACCCTTTACCTTTGAACAAGCAAAATAAAATCATCTACTAACAACCCATTGTGATTTTCCAACCTACAATTATTCATTACATTTTTTCCCATCATATAAGAAAATTGAAATGCAATATTTAGTCTACCTAAGACTTGTTATAAATTTTGAAGGTGAACTTCATTACATTCTTACTGTCTATAAAAGAAAAGGTTTTCATTACATTCATACTATTTTCATATAGTGCAGTTTGCAAAACAGTGGGTGACTAACCAAATTGAGGTGAGGGTGACAAACCGATTGGGTTGTTGTTGTGTAAATAACAAAAGGTTTTGATTAGATTCATATTGTTTTGTAAAATTGCAAGTTGGAAAACATTGGGCGTTATCAAACCTGCAACCCACATGTTGTTTTAAAACCCTCTACACATAGCAACCCAATTCGTTGGTCACCCCTCACCTCAATTTGGTTAGATTTATGTATCTCCTACCCACAACTCCTGCCTGTGCTCTACACCCTTTATCTTTCAACATGCAAAATGAAATAATGGACAACCCACATTATTTTTTCCAACTTGCAATTATTTTGTGCATTTTTTTGTTCCAATCATATGAAGAAATTGAAATGCAATTTTTACTCTAAGAGTTGTTATATATTTTGAAGGTGAACTTCATTACATTCTTATTGTCTACAAAAGAAAAGGTTTTCATTACATCATTGTTGTTTTCATATAGTGCAGTTTTCAAAACAATGGGTGACCAATCAAATTGAGGTGAGGGGTGATAAGCCAATTGGGTTGTTATTGTGACAAAAGATGTTGATTACATTTATACTGTTTTTTAAAAATTGGAGGTTGGAAAACACTCAGTGTTATCGATCTTGCAACACACATGTTGTTTTAAAACACTCTACACATAACAACCCAATTGGTTGGTCACCCCTCACCTTAATATGCTCTATTTTTATGATTGTCTTGAAAACCCTTTGGTTAGATTTATGTTTCCCCCACTCGCAACTCCTCCTCGTGCTCTACACCCTTTAGATTTAAAAATGCAGAATGAAATAACGGATAACCCACATTGTGTTTTCCAACCTGCAATTATTTTGTGCAATCACATATATAAATAGTATGTCATCAAAAAAAGATG
Organism: Sequoia sempervirens; assembly: GCA_007258455.2. Taxonomy (NCBI): domain Eukaryota; kingdom Viridiplantae; phylum Streptophyta; class Pinopsida; order Cupressales; family Cupressaceae; genus Sequoia; species Sequoia sempervirens. The sequence goes on along the minus strand of VDFB02271358.1, from coordinate 1,224,375,716 downwards.
TTAGGGAAGATGTTTTTTCTTATATCTAAATGAACGTTCACTTCTTCACAGTTCTAGCAGAATGGCATATATAATTGTTGATATATATTAATAGTTTTAGCATAGGTTAAATTGGAAATTAAATTCCCATTGTATAGTTTGATATGTTTGTTTATTGTCTATACAAGCTGGCATGTTGTAGTCAACACAACATATAATCCAATATCTGTGAAATTTGAAAAAAAAAAGAAAGAATTTTTTGTAACACCAAATGTCTTTAATTTGCTAATTTAATCTATTGCTAACACTTGTTCCTTTCAGGCGGTTGATATAGGTGATGAAACAAATTAAATAAAACAAGGGCAGGTGGATTATGAAGGATGCTTGGGAAGACGTGAATCATATGCACTAAATACAAGTGATTCTAGCTCTCTTAGCTTGAATTGCAAGTGTACTAGATAGTTAAATTTCCAAAAATTATTTTATATTTAGAAGTTCTAATTTATTTATAGATGAGATGCTTATTGTGGGGAATGCAAACAATATGTAGTTTAATTAAAATAAAATGAATGTTACATTATTGGGGACCTATTATATCCCAAAATTTTATGTGGAGGAGTTTCCTCATTGAAATGTGATTGTGACATGTGAAATGGTTAAAACAACATTGAATAAGGAAATTGCATCATTTAAATTAGCTTCCTCATAATTGATCTTTATTTTCTTAGTATACATTTGATATAATATCTTGCATTATTGTTCCCATGAACATCGTTAAAACATCCAAATCTGAGGCTTATTTATAGTTCAATCAATTCAACAAAATGTAGAAAAAAGGTTATGAAATTAGAATTTTGATGCAGAGCCATTTAAGGAAATAATTAAAAAAAATGCTTACATCTTTTCCAAAAATAGTGATAAAAAATGATTGAAAGCAATGTTACATGAAGTATGTATTACGCTATTATCATCACTGATATTAAATAATTGTGGTCTTGCAAGTAATTGTACTCCTACAATATTGATTTGCCAATTAGATTCTTTGTATTGTGTGAATTTGTTGCATAAATATCAATGGATTAGTGTGAAAATCTATGTAATACAACTTAAATCATCAATTATTGTATATTGAATCATGTAGATTATTTATAAAAAAATGTTGTATATTTATATTAAATTTTATTATTTATGATTCTTGGTGAATTCCAAAAATTTTATTCTAAAAAAGAGTGAATCAAATTTCCTTTGTTAAATACACCATTAACTATTTATCTGATGATGTAGAATTTTCCAAAAAAATGTATATAAAATATATATGGTTTTGTAATATGTCATACATAAATAACCCTAAATAATTAAAATACGACATTATGAATAATAAATTAGAGGCAATAAATTAGCTATTTTCCATCATAGCACAATATGTCCAAAAATGATAATTTATATTCATTTCCAAATGTCAAATTTACAAGCTACATAGTTTGACATAGGCCAACTTGCCACTTAGTCAACTGCAGTTACATCATGAAGTACATAGTAGAATAACCTTGAGAATATGGAATTCCATGTGATTCCTCTTCAACGCTCACTACATCTGGGGGACGAGAACATGGTTCAGGTGCTTTTCCACCCAACCACAAAGCTATGCTTCCTCAAAATTCTTTCTAACTCAAATAATACTCGACCCGCATAAAATACTTAGCAAGAGATACAGTATGCAAGGTGGAATCTGGTGTATTCCTAACATCTACATATATTTCTATCTACATTTAGAACTTGCAAGATCTATGCTAGGAAATGGCAGAGAGTTACATCATAAAAATTAAACCATTAAACATAATGGATTACAATGCTTGGCCAAGCATATGTTGTATACAACTAAAATAATAGATTTTAGAAAAAGAAAAACCTATACTCTCTGTTCACCTATTTTTGGAACCCGTACCATAAGATAACCTCCTACATACATAAGATAACATACATCTTATCCAAGTTTCACAATTTGCAAACATTCAACATGGTTTCCAGTAGTCTTTAATCAAGCCAATCATTTTGATGTTTAAGAATCAAACTATCTACAACATGGTCTACATATGACTCATTTGGCTATCTCTATTCAACATGCAAATGTAAGAACTTAACTAGATTTGATATTAAAGCATTCAAATTTATAAACATAATATGTGGTTCATTTCATCAATTACGATAAGAATGTCATAGTACATGCATCAATTTTTACATATTCCCAATACTTCCTTTATTCCTTCTTACTTGGAATGAAATCTACATTTCAGATAAAGAAAATAAAACAATTTTTAAGAAGGTATATCGCATGTATGTATATATGCATAAATGAAAGGTTTATGCACGTACACATATATGGCCTTATGTTGAAAATTATGTATGTGTGTTCTTTTGATAAAAAATAAATATCTATTCTATATGCAGATTTCCAAGTTCAGTAAGATGTCAACTTCATTAGATGCACAATAGAATTCAATATAAGGAACATAAATAATAAGCAGTCTCTCTAGACTTTCATATAAATTTGAATTTCCAAACAAAATGTCGTAAGGTCGATTTACATAGAAACCAATTGTAATCAACATTAAAACTTAATGTGTGTTTAACTGAGACTATACATTCTTATTCTAGTTCTATCTGACTTCCTTTCAGAAATGACCATTCAATGTTTAAGTATATAACAAGTTCACTTTTGAGTCGTTATGTTCTATTATTTAACCAGTACATTCAAAAAATAGCTACCATCTTGTTATTCATTTCATTGCAAGTACATCAAACGGATATGGGTCGAAAACATACACTTTTAAGAAAATTTGGCATAGATAAAAGTATTGATCTATCCCTAAGGATGATATGAATATTGTTATGTTTTGAAACAAAGAGTAGAATAAGGTTTTTCACTTAGAAAGAAACATATCGTTCGGGCCCTTTTCATTCATTCTAGGGTATCAATTTCGAAGGATGATACTATTACTCTCATATCATTTTAAACATTCTTGAATTCATATAATACCATACAAAACGATATGAAGAATATCATTCTATTTATTTCATTTTTGTAAACATTTGCTATTGAGCTTAGGAATGATAAGCATGTTATTGTTTAGAATGATACCATGTTGTCGTTCAACATAATGCTCCATATAATTTTCACTTAACGTCTTGTAGAATGACATGGTGATTGTCGTCTTGTATATATACAATGTTCCAATTTTTTAAAATAAAACATTTAAAATGGAACAATGGAACTCACCATTCGGCTTGTTAAGGCTCAATTTACATCAGTGAATAATCGATTCTCTTTATAAACTGATCTTATCAAAAGGAACGATGAGAATCGTTCAAAACTAAACATCATGTTACAATAGGGAAATACATAAAAAATTGGAATGATAATGTAGTTCTCGGGTTTGTTCACTCGAACTAAGGAATTATTGTTTACAAGGATCAATTTGAGGGTTTAGACCATCACCCGAAAGAAATAATGTTATAGGATTGATGTCGATAGCATCACTTAGCCTCTTAAGCTCCATTATGGTAAAAGAGGGTTCGTTCAAATGACCCATCACACGTGCACTTACATGAAAGATTCAATATGACCCTGCTATTGTCGCATAGACAGAGAAAACAAAGAGAATATAGCTAGCCATGGAGGCAATGCCCATGGAATGGACAAACTCATGGTTTTTCCTTTCCTCGACTAAAAGAAAGGGGGTCGATGTTGATATGGAAAGCTCGACAACATGCATATACAAAGACTCGAAAACAGAGTTAATACAAAGAAATGGCTTTTCTTAAAATCGTGATAGTTGATAGAAAATTAGAGGATTTTGATAGAATATAAAAAGCATGTATACAATGGAAACATTCTAAAAGAGCTAAACTTACCTCTGTTCAAGCACATAATCGACCAAATATGAGGTGAAGAATTCTTGAAGACTACGGTAGCAACTTTTTCCTCCTTGGCCAACATAGTCGATCTCTTTTTCCCTACTTTTTTTTACCAAGATTCACCCACTTTTTCTCTCCTTGCCTTTTGCATGATTTTTACACCCTCTAAAAGTACATTTTTCCCAAATTGGAAGGCTTTCATTAAGGTAGTCGCCCACTTTTTGCACTTAGGTTTTCTCCTCTGTTTGGGGATTATGGGCAACCATCCACCCATTCAATCCCATTTTCAATTCAAATTTGAATATAAATTAAGTACTAACTATTAAGTTAAAATTCTTTATCATTTAATCACTTTAACATTTGAATGTTATTTTCAAATGATAACACAAATTGTTTTTCCCCAGTGACACATTTTTTATCATTTTCTAATTTCACAAAAGGAATTATTTTCAACATTTCAAATTGAAGAAATAATTTACTACACAATATATATTTCCATCTCTATTTTTCTTAAAATGAAATTTACATCATATAGTCAAGGTATATCAAATGCTTCAATAAATTTGTTTCCATAAACTTACCTATTAATCATTCATACATTTCACACAACCAAAATTATGTCTACCAATTTGCAAATTAAATGTAGATGCTATGATTTTTAGTGGTGTGTGCACGTTCCAGATTCCATCATGCTTACTGACCATCATCCGGCTAAATACTTCTACCTCAACCATGTTCTCGGTCTTCAACCTGTTCTTGCATTCACACACTTGTACTTGTAGAGTTTCATCAATAACCATTAACCAATGCGCAAAATGAAAAGATTCCTTTTCACATCATAACATTCATCTTTCATATTCAATTATATGAATATACATATATTTCAAATGACAATGAACTCTTAAATTTATCACAAGTCAAACTGATAAATTCAATTTTTCATAAATATTTAAATAACTTAACATTTATTAAATGCAAGCAAAATTTTGAGACGTGACATCCTTTCCCACTAGGAAGATACGTCGTCTCGATGTCTTATCACACAACACTAAATTATATATGTCTATTGCAACATTCAATCACATTGTTATTCAAGCCAAAATTTTATAACATGCCAATTCAAAATGCTAGAACAATAGTATCTCGATTAACATTAAGAGTCTATCTAGAAATAAAATGAGGAAAGGAATGTTTTATTTCTTTTGTATCCTCGCATGTAGCACTTTCCTTAGAATATTTTTCCCATTGAACCTTATATTGGACAATGTCTCTATTTTGCAACTTGACATTGCATCTATGCAAAATTCTAATGGGCTCCACCATCACTACTCATGGATCCTGCTCCCATAAAGAATGTCAATCAAGTATATGAGATGCATCCGGATGATATGGCTTAAGCAAAGAAACATGAAATACATTATGTAGTCGAGCTAGAGCGGGTGGTAGAGCAAGTCAGTATGCAACCAAATTAATCACTTCTAGCACATTGAAGGGACCCACATATCTAGGTGCCAATTTGGAATAGTTTCCAAAAGTAATCAAGCTCTTGTGTGGCTTGACTCTCAAAAAGACCTTATCTCCCTCTAAGAACTATCTGAAGGTTCTATTCCTGTCGGCATAGCTTTTTTGTCTATCTGTCACTTCCCTTAGTCTATCCTTAATGAGTTTAATTTTCTCTTCCATTTCTTTAAGCATTTCAGGACCCAGTATGATCTTGTCTTCTAACTTATCCCAACTGATGGGTGTACGAAACTTTCACCCATAAAGAGCCTCGAAAGGTGTCATACCAAAGGATGCATGGAATGAGTTATTGTATGCAAATTCCACTAAGGGTAGATACTCTTCCCACTTATATTGTTGGTCCATGCGATACATGCGTAGGAGATTCTCTACTACTTGATTGAATCTTTTTGTTGACCGTCAGTCTGAAGATGATATGCTGAAATAAAATTCAACTCAGTTCCCAAGATTGCATTCAAAGTTGTCCAAAATATAGACATCATCTAAGTATCTCTGTCATATATGATAGTCTCTGGCACTCCATGCAAATGAAAGATCTCTTGGACAAATTTCTTAGCCAAGGTCAACAATCCATCCTTAAGGTTCCCTGGAATGAAATGTGCCACCTTAGTTGACTTTTCGACTACTATTGGGATGACATTATTCCTATTTTTGCTCAATGGTAACCCATAAATAAAGTCCATACTGATCACCTATCACTTGTACTCAAGTATGTCTAACTTTCTGACATTCCAAGCATCTGGCTACATATTCAACTACATCCTTCTTGAGTTTAGGCCAGAAATACAAATATTTCAACTCAACAATAATCTTGACAACTCAGGGGTGTCTTGAATAAGGTGCATTATGGATTTCCTCTAATACCAACTTTCTGAGATCTCTAGAATATGGAATATACATCCTTCTTTGGTATCTTAGGATTCCATCTAATTTAATCTCATACCCATCAAATTGATGATACGAGGGATTCTCTTTTAGAGCTTTCTTTACTCTTTCATAGTGCTCATCCCTTTGCAAGTGTTGTATCACCTACTGCCTTAGATTAGACCGAGTCGAGGTCATAGCTATTAGATGGCTTCTTCTACTAAGAGCATCAAATACTCTATTCTCTTCTCCTTTAATGTACTCAATTCCAATGTTGTACTCACTACTTGGAATTCCAACCATCTTTAATGTGCATTGAGATTTGGTTGGGTGAAGATATATCTTAGTCCCAGATGATCTATTTTGAGCTTAAATTGCTTCCCAAATAGGTAATGCCTCCACATCTACAAGGCATGCACTATTGCATCCAATTCTAAATCATGTGGTGTGTAGTTCATTTCATACTCCTTTAGCTTCCTTGACTCATACACCACCACTTTCCCATCCTGCATTAATACTACTCCTACACCATCTCCTGAAGCATCTGTGATTGCTAGGAATTGACCATTGGGATCTAGTATAGTCAACATTGGGGTTGTCGTGAGCTTCTCCTTCATGAGTTGAAAAGATTTCTCACACTTTTTCGTCCATTCAAACTTTTTCCCTTTCCTCTGAAGAGATGTGATTGTGGTTGTGATTTGAGAGAAACCTTGTACATACTTTTTGTAGCATCCCACAAGTCCCATGAAGCTCTAAAATTCCATCACACTCTGAGGTGCTGGCCAATATTCTACTATTGCCTTTATCTTTTTGGGATCTACAGAGACTCCCTTTACTGATATGATTTGACCTAGGTAATGTACCTTGTCCTGATAGCTCTCCAAAAAATTTCTTCTCTCTCAGACGTTGTAAAACTATCCTCAAATGCCTATCCTTCTCCTCAATGGACTTGGAATAAATCAAAATGTCATCAATGAAGATCAAGACAAAATCATCTAGAAAATATCTGAATACACTATTCATGAGATTCATAAAAGTTTTTGGTACATTGGTCAAACCAAAAGGTACCACCATGAACTCGTAGTGTTCATATTGAGTTCAAAAAGCAGTCTTAAGGATGTCCTCTTCTTAAATATTCTTGACTAGTGATAACCGAATCGAAGATCTATTTTAGAGAACATTGTTGCTCCCTTCATCTAGTCAAATAGCTCATCAATCCTCGAGAGGATATCTATTCTTGATGGTCACCTTGTTCAACATCCAATAGTTAATACATAGATGCAAGGTTCCATCCTTATTTTTAACAAAGACAATTGGTGCACCCCAAGGAGACACACTAGGTCAAATAAGCCCCTTGCTCAATAATTCCTTTAATTGGGCCTTCAATTTGAATAACTTGATGGTAGTCATCCTGTATGGGGCCTTAGATTGCATTTTAGCTCCTGGTCCTAGATCAATAGAGAAATCAAATTCTCACTTAGGAGGTAGCTCTATGAGTTCTCCAGGAAATACATCTCGGAACTCCTTGACAATAGGGTAATCATCCAAATAAGGCTTCATACTTTCAAATTCTCTAACATACATCACATAGATGGTACACCCCTTCCTTTGAGCTCTTTTGAGCTGCATAGTTGAAATCTACCTAAGCTTTAGTGGCCTCTATAACCCATGTACCTCAACCGAGTTCCCATAGTCATCCAAACAAGTAACGATTTTGTCCTCATAGTTAACAATGGACTCGTGCTCTGTCAACCAGTTAATTCCCAAGTTTACATCATAGGAACCTTAGGGTGCCACATAAAGGTTGACTTGAGTCAAGAAATTGGGAAGTTCTAACTCGTTGCAAAAAAGACACGAGTCCACCCTCTACTCTGCTCAATTTCTATACTGGACCATCCATGAATTTACCATTTGTCTAGGTCTAACAAGTAACTTGGAAATTATTATCAGATCAACAAAACATTCAGTGGCTCCAGTATCAATCAAAATAGAAATAAGTTTTCCATATAGCTTACCCGACAACTGGATTGGCGAGGCTTGATATTCAACTTGCCTATCATCCATCACCACATGGATCTAATGCTTATTTCCTTTCTTTTGTGCCTTTGAATGTTGTGGGAAACTTCATGCATAATGATCACCTTCACAGGTGTAGCACCCGTCACGAGGTCCTTTTTGACCTCCTGACCTATCTTCCTTAGAGCTCTTATGTTTATTATCATAGTTGCCTTCTCCTTTATCTTAAGAGTCACTTCCCCTTTTTAGACTCTCGATCTGGTGGGGTTTGTTTTCTTTCTAAAATTTCTTATTCTTGAACTGAGACTTAGAATCTGAATTCATTTGGAAATTGGATAGTTGTTGAAACTTTTGTTCTTGCTTGGTGGCCTTCTTAAAGACCTCCTCCATGGTAAGTAGGTTATGTATGTCCACCTCTACTCCAATCTGGGGCCTTAACCCTAATATAATCTACTAGATTCAGAAGCGCTCATCAGTCTATTACTGAGGCACAAACTTCAACAAATGAGGGAATTTTTCTTAATATTGAGCTACTAACATGCTCCCTTAAGCTAAGTTTTGGAACCCTATCATCTTCTCATCGAAAAAGTGTTGAGGAAGCCACCTCTTTCGAAAATGTTGGAGAAACTATTCCCAGGTGGTCTATCCAGCTTGCAGTTTTTGTTCTGCCATTTTGTTGTCCCACCATGTGGTTGCCTCACCAGAGAGCTAGTATGTTGCTCATACAACCTTAGTTTCATTTGATAAATTTTGAATTCTAAATTACTTCTCTATTTCAATGATCCATGCTTCTTCTCCATATTCAATGGTTTTGCCATCAAACTTTAGTGGAGCCACCCTTTTGAGGTCCTTGCCAAGCTCTCCTTCGATTCTAGCTCAATTATTGGCATCTGGATCTCTATTTCCTTGCAACTACTCCTCATTCCTCTGGTTTTGACCATCGCATACCTCAAAATTCCCCTTCTAGATGGTCCATCATGTTTTCCTGTTAGTTTAGGATGCAAAGGATTCAATCAAACATCTCATTATGACCTTTGTTTTGACCACCACCTGAGCCTCTGTTCCTGGTGTTCACCATAATGGCTCACATTTAACCTACGTCACAACTTGCGTTTAGCATAACTGTCACAAGTTTTCTATAATTAATTATTTTCAACACATAATTCTAATTATTATGACACACAATCACCAAAAGATATTCATATGTATTCATAACATGGATAAGTCATTCAATCTCACAACTTTGAACACAAGAAAGACTTTCTTTATTTATTATAATAACGGATTACATAGATCCTTTATAAAATTTCCCCCTTCTAGGTGGTTTATTCATTATCAGTTAGAGGACACTCATCTGGGTCCTCATCAGAGTCTATTACAACCTTCTTGGAAGAGTAAGGATGTGCACACAGGCACTCCTTTTCCTCTTTAGTCAGAATGGGTGCATTGGGTCTGCACCCAAAGGCCAATCTTAAATTGCATAAGGTTTCTTAGTTTTTATAGTATGCTTAGACTCTTCGATTTTCCTGCCCCTCTCTAACTTAAGTCAAGTGAGGGTGTGTGCCAAGGTCTCATCATCGAGAATCTTAGGTTGGACTCCAAGCGTTGGGTTCTCTTCGGCAACAACTTTCTTTCTAGTAGTCCTAACAGTCTTTCCCTTCTTTTTCTTCGACTTTTACCTTCCTATACCTACATTCAATCCAGGTTCATTAAACTCAAAATTGAATTAAGGATCAACTAACCCTAATTTTAGCCACTATGGGCTCATAGGCCTAGAGCTGAACCCTAAGATCTAATACCAAATGTAATATGTCATACATAAATAACACCAAATAATTAAAATATGACATTATGAATAATAAATTAGAGACATAATCAATTAGATATTTTCCATCATAGCAGAATATGTCCAAAAATGATAATTTATATTCATTTCTAAATGTTAAATTTACAAGTTACATTGTTTGACATAGGTTGACTTGCCACTTAGTTAACTTAAGTTACATCATGAAGTACACAGTACAATAACCAAGAATATCAAATTCCATGTGATTCCTCTTCAACGCTTGTCGCATCTAGTGGACGAGAATATGATTCAGGTGTTTTTCCACCCAACCACGAAGCTATGATTCCCCAAAATTCTTCCTAACTCGAAGAATAATTGACCCTGCACATAATACTTAGCAAGAGATACATTATGCAAGGTGGAATCTAGCATGTCCCTAACATCTACATGCATTTCTATCTACATTTAGAACGTGCAAGATCTATGCTAGGAAATGGAAAAGAGCTACATCATAAAAATTAGACCATTGAACATAATGGACTACAATGCTTGGCCAAGCATATGTTGTATACAACTAAAATAATAGATTTTGGAAAAAGCAAAACCTATACACTTTTTTAACCCATTTTCAGCACCTATCTCAAAAGATAACCTCCCACATACATAAGATAACATACATCTTATCCATGTTTCATAATTTACAAACGTTGAACCTGGTTTCCAATAGTCTTGAATCAAGCCAATCATTTTCACGTTTAAGAATCAGACTATCTAGAACATGGTCTACATATGACTCATTTGGATATCTTTGTTCAACATGGAAATGTAGAAACTTAACCAGATTTGATATTTAAGTATTCATATTTTTAAACATAATGCATGATTTATTTCATCAATTATGATAAGAATTTCACAGTACATGTGATGAGGTATAAATAACCTCATGATTATAATAAGCTAAATACGCTTATTTGTTCTTGCTAATCACCTCATCCATGCCAATATGTTTATTTTTAGGCTCAATAATTGTCTACTTTTTTATGAAACGATGTATAAATCTTTATTTCTTAAATCGATTGAAATTAGCTAACTAATGTTGACTTAATGGTATAGATTTTAAGTCATTGTATAGGACTTATGCACGACTAAAGAATGAAGTGGACTTTAAGCAAACTTCAAGCGGGTTGAAGTTAGAGTGCCAAAAGTTCAGGCACCAGAAATTTAGGCATGCATAGTGCAACAATTTCCTTTAAATCTTTTTGTTAAACTTTATGTTTAAAACTTTACAGCTCCACTCCGAGCATTTATTATGTTTTATGTTATGAACATCAGTTAGTTGGCCAGTTGTAATTTTGTTAAAAAAAAATTCAATGGTGATCTATTTCCATCTGAAATTTAGGATTTTGTAAGTAGTATATATATGTGTAACTGCCAAAAGCAATGATATGCTGTTATGATATGCTTTGAATACTATTCAACTATGTCTCTATGTTACACTTTTATGATATGAATAAATAAATATTTCCAATCTTATTTTGAGTCAATAGTTATGTGTAATGGAAGTACCATGAATTAATTTATTTTGAAGATGCGAGAGTACCACGTGTGATCTGAGTTAATTGTAGGAACGCCCAAGAGCTAGCCACTTAAGGGATCTCATAGAGTAGATAAGTATTCCTTTTGTTAATACTATTACTTTCATTTTGTACATGTTGAATTTGGATGAATGTTATTTTGTGTCAAGATCTCTCATGTGTTCCTGCAGGTTGTAGTTTTAAGTTTGCAATCTTTAAGTTTTGTTCATTTGGAAATTCTAGAGCACCCACTCTTGTTGTTAGTTGCAAGTCAATAAGTTTATTTTCTGTCAGTAGTTAGTCGTTAACTGTTAGTTGCCTTCATTTAAATTTCATATTTTAACTGCAAGTGTTAATTCTTAGGTAATTTACATGTTTTCAATAATAAGAATTTGAATGCTTTCTAGTTTAAACAATCTCATACTTTCTAGTTTAATGGATTTCTAGTTTAATTTTTGTTTATAGCCATTTTAAATATTTGGGAAATCTAAGAGAGATGGCTAAGACATTCCCTATTGCATACAACCTTTGAACACTACCCAGTTGACATAATTGATATATTTTTAACTAAAGTGTTAGGACCTTACGACAACTTGTCACTTTTTGGTGCCGTTGCCAGGGACCCATTCCTTTTCTAGTGTTAATAGGAGATTGCTTGGATATCTCTTTTAGAAAAAAATAGTTGCTAGGCCTCTTTTTTTGCATGGTCAGGAAATGAGGTTTGCACGGAAGATTCATACCGTAAACCCCCCAAAAGACATTCCAACCACAAGCAGGGAGGTATAAGTCTCAGCTGAAGAACTTATTGAAGAATTGATCGAGTAGGATCAACCTGAGACCTCCCAACATATCCCTGAGATCTTCTAGCATACCCCCAAAACTCAGCCATTAGCGCAAACCTTTGAAGAGGAACACATTCCTTTCGACATCATGGGTGATAATCGTAGAAATGACGCTAACCTTAGAGGGGGAGCGCGAACCTTTACCTATCCTATTGCTCTCAACCAAGATGATGATACACCTATGAAGAATATTTCACCATCCATCTTACCAAACTTCAAAGGTTTATCCTTTGAAGACCTTGACCAGTTCCTTTTTGAGTTTAAAGTTTTGTGTCAAACGTATGACTACAAAAATGATAACCAAAAATTGAAGCTCTTCCCCTCCACTTTGAAGGATGTTGCAATGTGTTAGTTCATGGGATTAGCTTCAGGGCTGATATCCACCTAGGATGATATGGAGTCTAAATTTTTGGATAAATACCAAAGTTACTATAGAGTCAATGATAGGAAAGAAGAGTTGTTCAAATTGAGGCAAAATGAAGATGAAAGCTTAGAAAATTACTTGGATAAGTTCATCTTCTTATCTAAACAATGTGGCGAAGAAGCCATAAGTCTGGAAATTATGAAGACCATATTTCTTAAAGGACTTGATGAAGATGCTAGGAGAAGTCTAGATTTGATGGGAAAAGGAGATGTGTCCCAACTTGGACTCGATGATATCACTGAGCTATGCCAGAATTTCTCCCATACTTGAGGAGGTATTCATAAATCTACTCTTTTTAGAGGTTCCAATGAAATAGGTAAATTGCATGAGGAAATAGCAAATCTAAAGACTAACATTCTTGTTCAATTAAACACCATGCTAGATGGAAGACAGGCCAAAACACGTAATCTTGAGACCTTATCCATCTATTGTCCTAGGTGTCGAAACAAACATCTATTAAGAGAATGTCCTTTGGACAAAATCGATACTTGTCAAGTTTATGAGAAGAGTCATGCCACTGATCAATGTGAGATTCTAAATGCAATCAAAAATTCTAAGAAAAGGACATCTCAGGTTGAGGAGGAGATCAATTTTGTGAATCAAAGACCTAGAGGGAATTTATCTTATGGTCAAAACTCAAATCCTGCTTGGCGGCCCCTAAACAATTGGAATAATAATTAGTGGGTGACACCTTGGCCTCGAGCACCACCTAATTGGGGACCCTACCCTTGGGACCACCTGAATGGGTGAACCGGTCCTGGGGAAACCCCCAATGGCCAAACTAGACTCAACAACATTAGTATCCTCAAAACCCTACGCCTCAATAGAATCAAACTCAAAATTAGTTTTATATTGGGCAATGCCTAATCCACAACAGAATCTTTTACCAGCTCCTCAGAACCCTCAACAAAACAAGCAGGTCAACCAACCACAACTCCCAACAAAACCTATTCTTAATCCAAAGAATAATCATCAAAATACCCTAGTGTATTCAACAGAACAAGAAATTGTGACTGGACTTAATGCTATCCATTGTGGAAACCTGCAGTTAAGGTCAGGAAAAACACTCCAACAACCTACTATAGTTGAGATCCTAGATGAACCGAATGAAGAATCTGCTAAAAGGACTAAGATACCTTGCAAACCTTTAGAGCCAAACCCAATGAGTAATCAAGACAAGCCCCTTCCACAATCCTCATCTAAAATTGTTGAGTTACCTCAAGAAGAGGATGGTTAGCGTCCAACAGATCCTTTAAAGGATCCCACCTTGAAAGAGAAAACTCAAGCACCTTTTCCCGAGCGTCTCAAAACAACCACCTTGAATAAACCTTTGGAAATGACCTTATCCACTGAAATCACACTGCTATAAGAAATTAAGCAACTTTAAATCGAAGTTCCTTTGCTACAAGTGATTAAAGAGATCCTTGAACTAAACCAATTAATTAAACAGTTGTGTATCAAAACACCAGGAAGGAAACCAAAATAGATTAATACTATTTACATAAACAATGTAACGTCCAGAAAGTGCAGAAAGAAACAAATTAGAGCAAACATGCAATACAAATCTAAATGCAATCTAAGTTAAGCAACAAAGAACAAAGGAAAGTCAAAATGTAAATAAACTGAACAATCTCACCCAATATGTACGTAATTCCATGTATCATCTCGATTGCCCTTCTCCATTTTGCTTGTAGTAGTATAATTGCCCTCAGATTTTCAAAGGTTCGTGCAAGTATAGCCTATGATAGTGATTTAGCAAAACATCGAAGATTCAAGATAGGTGCTCCAAAAAGTCATAAGATTTTGAGAGAGATTGGAATGATGAAAGATTGATCAATTTATAGAAAATTGATTATTCGAACGCCAGGCCAAGATTGAAAGATAAACAGATGGTTGAGATTGACAGATTAGACATGCATTATGATAATAGTTAGTAATGACATGAGTGATATAAATTAGAAATAGAATTAAAGATTAAATAAATGATTTAATCTTCAAGTTTGGTATTTGAAAACAGAAGAATTATCTTTGCATGACAAAGATAAAGATGGATTAAAGCAACTCTCTGTTTGAATGCACACACAAGATTTAATTAATTAAATAGGAATATTTAATTAATATGCATGTACAAGCAATTGAGTTAGCACTAGACAATTGAATGATTTGATGAAGGGATTACTCAAGAAAGCCACTCAGACATTAAATCAAGAGTTAATTGAGCGATTAAAATAGATCTTTCAGTCGAGTAAAAGTGAGTACTTAGATAATTTGCACAATTATCTAAATATAGAGGAATGCGTTAAAATAGGATTCATGAATTAAATAATTCATTTAATTCAAGATTTGATATTTGAAGAATAATTAAATAAATAAGATTTATTTAATTAAGCGATGAAGGGATTTAAATGAATAATTAAATAAATAAAGAATTTATTTAATTATAGTTGAAGTAAATTAAATAAGAATTTATTTAATTTGACAAGAAGGATAAGGTTAATTAGTAACATAATTAAATAAAAAGCGTTTATTTAATTAATCAGATAGAATAAAGAAAATGAATTAATTAAATAATTAAGATTATTTAATTAATAGAGAATAATTAAATAATTGACATTATTTAATCATGACCATGAAGAATACGAATTATGAAGAATATTGAAGTCGCAGGCTTAGACCAAATTTCGGTGTCTACAAACAGATATCTAGCTAACCTTCTGGCTAAAAAGATCGCAGCTCCAAAATATGACGACCTAGGCAATCCACTCATAACAGTGACAATTAATGAGGTAGCAATACCTAATGCACTTGTGAACTTAGGAGCAACCATTAATGTCATGATAGTGCATGTTATGGAAATGTTGGGACTCGCTGATTTGCGTCCCACAACTACAATATTAAAAATGGAAAATCAATCCATAAATATTCCCAAAGGTGTCAGAAAATGTTCTTGTTAAGGTAGACGATTGGGAATATCCAACAGACTTCCAAATAATCTAGTCCCTCACACCAAAGGATAATTATCTAATAATATTAGGAAGATCGTGGCTAGCTATAGTTGTAGCCAAGATTGACTGTAGAGAGGTAGGAATGACCATTTCACATGGCCCCAACAACAAACACCTATTTTTATATCCCCCACTCAACTTGCTAAACATAGCAATGTTTGGGTTGATGAACTAGATGGTGCCAACAAACAAGAGAATCCAACCTCACTTGCTATTGTAGTCATTAAACAACATGTGAAGATTTGGAAGATGAACTAGAAAACAATATGTAAAACCTTATGGTAGAATCAAGTGATGAAGAAATGTTAGATGTGGAAGATATTTTAGGGCATCCAATCAATGTTGATCACACTGAATTTGATTACACCAACTTCATAGGGTTACCTTGTCCCCTGGCTAATATCATTCCGAAAATGGGTCACTTCTTTGAAGATATTGCCAGACTCCATAGAAATATACCACATAGTTGTCCTCTCAATACCTTAACTAGGGAAATTTATACCATCACCTCCAACTACTCGGGAGTCAAAACCATCATGTTGCTACTAGGAAAAACTTTAAATATTAACAGATGGTTGATAGAGTCAGAAGAGCACAAATTGTTTGATGTTTTGGTGAATAGATCTAAAGCTTTTTCTTGGGATTATATAGACATGAGAGGAATACACCCAAGTGTTTGTACCCATCACATCTATACTAAAGATGTTAGACATGTTCGTCAACCACAGTGAAGACTCAATCCTGCTTTGAAAGATATTGTTAAAACGAAAATTGAGAAAATCCTTCAAGTGGGATTTATCCATCCCATTTCTGACAACAAATGGGTTTCGCCTCTGGTAGTTGTTCCAAAGAAAAATGGGAAGTGGAGAGAGTGCATTGACTATAGGGAACTCAACAAAGCTACTAATAAAGATTACTTCCCTTTACCTTTCATAGACCAAGTCTTGGATATTTTAGCTAGAAGGAAATATTTTTCATTCCTAGACAGATTCAGTGGATATAACTAGATACAAGTAGAAAAGGAAGACCAGTACAAAACAAATTTTACTTTCCCTTGGGGAACATTTTCATATCACGTCCTGTTGGGGTGCCAAGTTGACCCACGACATGCAAGAAAGATAAAAGTAAAAGTATCTCACCTCTCCTGAAAGAGACAATCAGTCATCAAATTGATCACCTCCCAAGGTCCTTGATGTTGGTTCCCAACGTTGCTGTTTCACGAAGTGGTCAATAAGGCTATAATATTCAAGGAGCCTGCTGGTTTTGAGCTTCTGGATTGTTGCAAGATCAAACATCTATCTAAACCTACTTTAACCAAGGGTTTTAAAGAAATAGAAAAAGATAGATCAAGGTTTTCAAACTAAAAAGAATGTTGATTCATTCAACTAATCAAACTTGTTACCTTCCAAGGAATTCCTAAACTATAACTGCAAAATAAAATTAACCTGTAATTGATACAAAGTTTCATTCATTCACAGTGCAAACTTTAACAGTAGATTGCAAATCATCATTCAAACAAAACATAAGATAAAATTTCATTCCTTGAAAGCTTTTCAAATCAAATGATTAACCCAAAATAAATACCATTCTAGAGAATAATATTTAAACTAGGTTTAAGTCTAGCTGCTCCTACTGCCAATGAAACAGATAAGCAACATTTACAAATCTGGCAAGATCACCAGTGTACAAAAACCCATGTCTTCAAATTATCTCCATCTATGCTAAGAAAATCAGGAAGATACATCACCTCCTCCTCCTGTTGAACTGTAAAAAAAACCATCTAACTTACTTAAAAACCCTAACTTGCTAACTAATATGCTAACTTTTCTTCTAACCTTTTCTCCCTCTTTCTCCCTTTCTAACCCTTTCTAACAACAACCCTTACAAAAGAGGCAAAACACCATATTTATAAAACCCACCAAATGTGTCGGCTTAGTTAGGGTTTACAATAAGTCAATCACATAACAAGTCAGCGCCAGAAGAATTTGAAACAAAGTCAAACATGCATTAAATGCACAGGCACCAACCAGATCGGCCCAGGATCTCCCACATAACTCAGACCAAAATGCGTGAAGAAGAGGCAAAGCGAAACAATGGGGAAGCACGAATTTCGATGCAACTTTGCATTAACTGCTTCCCCCACTTCGCGCATACCTTGTTCCATTCTATCCTTCATCATCAAGAACATCCTCTGCAAGCTATTCGCAAGTGGCATATGCGAAACCCTAGTTTTCCATTCAATAGCATTAACATTATTCTTCAGTTGCCCCATCGTATTGTCCCAGTCTCTCCTGTTGGATTGATATTCATTAATGATTACATTGTAGGTCGCTACGTCATCCAGCTGGCGCCCAGTTACTGTATCCCATGATAGCCTTAGTCCTTTTGTAGTAGGGTGTTCATATTCGTATCTGAAACCTCGAACCAGACTGATGTCATCTTGCCCTCAAGAATCCTACTCTTTTCATCCAACTTCATTTTTTTTTTCTGCTTCAGAGATGGATGATCCCTTTGTGTCCTTTAGCCTCTCCAGCCACCATCGTCTTGCCAAACCCAACCTACATTCATCAAGCATCAATTTGAGAATCCAAATGTTGACAACATTTTCATCCAAGTGTTAGCTTAAATCATGATAAAAACCATTAAATTAGCCATTAAGCATCAACATTGAGAAGTTTGGGATTTCAAGTTAACCGGGGAAAAACAATTTGGAAAGAATTTCAAAATTTTTTGAACCAGGCGGATTCTCTCGATGAAGCACCAATGTCAACAATGGATCATCAAAATGAACACAAGCAGCATACAACAGTGAAATTCATCAAGCTAAAGCAAGATATGTTTAAGCATTCATCATTAGATTCATCAATTTTATCCAATTTCTTAAATTCCACAAAGCATAGCAGAGAATTCAGAAAAATCTGGCTGGATCAGAATTCCGCAGACGACCCAAAACTTTGCACTTTGTAAAACTGAAGGAAACCGGGAAAATCTGACCAAAACGGAGAATCCCGAAGGAGGCATAAGGTTCACCAATAGATCATTTGAATGAAGAAGGAATGCATATAACATTGTGAAATCCATCAAAATAAGCATGGAATATCAAGCATTCATCACCTAAATCATTCGTGTGTCAACAATTTCAAGTCACTCGAAGCTTGGCAGAAAATCCAGAAAAATTCGGCTGGACCGAAATTCCGTGGATGACCCAAAACTCCGAACTCAGAGCACACTTCCGGGAAGATGAAGGAATCTGGGAAAATCCAGAGACATGGAAATTCTGAGGAGTCTTCAGAATCCCAAAAAACCTTAAATCACGCTCGACTTTTCATGAAGTGATCGAAACTCGACGAATTCCAAATCTCTTGAGGTCAACTCAAATCTAATTCATGATTTCTATTTATCCCTTTGGATCCAGACTACCTAAGGAGTCAAATAATGAAAGTGCACGACAAACCAGTGATGCCCTAGATTCAACTGTTAAGACCTTCGCCATGGACAACAAGGGAAAGCTCAGATTACCCAGATGGAACTCAGATACACCTGACAAGGTTCGCAGTGGGTTTGCAATGAATAATGGACCCTTCCTGAGCAAGCTTTGATTAATACAATAAAGGTGAAACTCACCATCCAACTCAGAGCGCATCAAATTGAACTGGGCTTCATAAAACCCCACTCGAATCAAATTGAGGCATTGACAAACAAGGCAAGGCATGGAAACTATTCAAGAACACACATCGGCAAGAGATCCACCCGGGTAGAGAGAGTTAAGAAACTCACAACGACCGGTAAGTCTCAGTGACCCAAAATTCAGAAACCCGACGGTGAAGCAGAATCCGAGAAAATTCGGCCCAGGCGGAATTCCGTGAAGAGCCTGAAACTTTGAACTTCCAACGTTGAAACTACTTTGTCGGGTTTACGATGGAATCCGAGAAAATCCATATGGGTCAAAAAATCCCTAAATAGGGTGAAAACCCGAACTTTGCCTTAAAACTTAAGTTTTCAACGTGCAACCCAGGGGAACGACTTGGATGGGCGAGATGAACAACTAAGGACCTCGAAAGCAATCAAAGCAATAAAATCCACAGGCCCAAAAGATGTCAAAATTTAGAGCAAAAGAGGGGGGAAGGGGTCCCATTTTAATCAAATTTAAAATGGGGTGGTTATGCAAGGCATAACAATTGGTGACTTGGCTGGGAAAATGGTTTAACCATTTTCAGGAAACTGAGGGATTCAGTTACCCAGAACTCCTGGTTTATGGACATCACAATTCCAGTTAGGTCAGTTTAAGTGAACAACCTTGAGCTAGAATCTCAAATGTAAATCAACACTGGCTACCCCTGAATCGATGTGTGTGCTTGATGGTGCATCACCCTTTTACAAAGTTTTCCTCATCTTTTGAATAATTATGCGTAGGATTTGAACTACATGAGTTTATTCCCTTTAACTGTTGCACAATGATATCCTGGGCATTGCTCCGCTGCCAGTCAAGCGTCCATAGCTCTGATGGAGATACCTCTAGTTTTCTCACAACATTGCTCTACTACCAGTCAGACGTCCATAGCCCCCGTAGAGATACTAGAATCACCCATTCAGTATTGAGTTTTCTTTTCTTACTTTTCCTTCATTCAATTCCTTCTCAATATGTCAGATGTCCAACATCTATATTGGGTTGAAAACTACCATGGACCTCATAACAACATCTGGGGAATCAGATTTTTCACTCAAATCTTGCAACACCATCGTCCTAAGACAAATATACCATTACAAAAGGAGATGTTTATGATGATTTGTGATAGATTCAATCATAGTTAGTGAAGATTGCTTACTTTCCACCTTGTTCTCAATGACTTTCCACAACTCTCATTGACAATGGACATAAAAAAATGAATTTAGAACAAAATAATCCAATCAAAAAACTTGAAAATATCCAAACCAAATTCTCTCCTAGTAACCAAAGTATACTTCAGATAACAACCCCCTTACTCAATTGAATAAAATGAAGGTCCAAAAAAAAAAGGAACAAAAAGCAAAAAAAAAAATTTAAAAAATGAGGGAAAGACAAAACCAACGGAAAACAAACTATTTACATATATACAACCCAACAAAATACCAGACCTTTTACGACCCAAAATAATGTTTGAGAAATTGTCCATTGATAGGAAATGGAACAGGTTCTCTTGTTAAACTACTAAGCCGGAAAGCATTTTCTCATAGGATTTCAAAAATTTGATAGGGACCCAACCAAAGTTTATCAAACTTCTGGTGGTCACCCTTCTTTTCATTAGCTTTATCCCACAGTAAGACAAGGTCTGATATCCTGAAAGACTTGACTTTGACTGTTTCTTCAAACCAACGTTTGACAACAACCTGGTGCCTAAAGAATTGCTGCAAAGCAGCATCTCTCTGCTCTTCTAATTTCAGCAAGCCAGCTAACCTTACTTCAATCCTATCATCACTAGAGTAAAACTCCTGCATAAATTTTAGGACAGGTATTTGCAAGTGAATAGGGAACACAAGCTCTTGGCCATACACTAGCTTAAACGGTGAAGTCTTCAACGCAAGCTTGATCCTAGTCCTATCTGCCCATAACGCAAATCTTAACTGGGTATGCCAATCTCTAAGGTTGTTCTCTAATAGTTTTTTATTACTCCTAGGAGATTCTTATTAGTTGATTCTGCAACTCCATTTCTTTATGAATAATAGTTTGAAGAATAGTTTAAAACAATCCTATGATCATAAGCCCATGAAATGAACTCGACAGAAGAAAAGGCGGGGCCATTGTCACATACCAGTGCAAAGGGTACTCCAAACCTAGTTGTGATGCATTCAGTGAGGAACTTGATTACTACCTCTGTTGTGCTATTCTTGCAAGGTATAGCTTATGTCCATCTCGTGCAGTAATCTGTGGCAGTTAAAATAAATTTATGTCGTACAAAAGAATTTGGGTTAATTACCCCAATAAAATCAAGTGCCCATTAGGCAAATGGCCTTACCTCATAAACAGGTTGTAATGGCATGGCTGGATGACGCTCTCTTGATGCAGAAGTTTGACATATATGACATGTCCTTACATGTTGGTGGGAATCCTTAAACACACATGGCCAATAATAACTAGATCTGAGGATTTGATGTGCTAAAGAATCCACAGAACCATGACCCGTGCCATGTTTCCCATGAAATTCAATAATTATGTGCTTAGCTTCTTGTCGATCAAGGCATCGTAGATAAACCCCCTCAAAATTCTTTCTATATAACAATCCTCCTTTGAGCATATAATCAGATCTTTTCATTCTCAGTGCTCTCCTCTGAGTTGTATTCATTCCCTTTGGGCACCGATTATTGAGCATGAAATAAATAATATCAGCATACCAAGAGTCATTAGAAAAAGACTATGTTGTGTACTGCTGACAAGTAATATTCTTACTAGCATCCACCATTGCTTTAGACAGGCCTTGACCTTAGACAAGTTTCATAGGGTGAATCTCCAAATCGAACTCCTACAAAATAGCCATCCATTTCCCCCTTCATTCTCCCAACTTGCTCTGCATAAGTAGAGACTTCACAGCAGCATCAGGAACCACAACAATGATATGACTTTGAAGGATATAATGCCTTAACTTCTTAACAACTCTAACCGATGCAAAAGCTTGTTTCTCAAGAGGTGGGTAGTTGACTTTAGCATTCTTAAACGAAGAGCTCATGAAGGCAATTGGCCTTTCATCCCCCTCCTCTCTTTGTTGTGTCAGGACAACTGCACATCAGTGTTCAGAAGTAAAAGAATAAATATAAAATGGCTTCAAGTAGTCAGGACTGGTGAGAACTGGCACCTCTAAAATGGATTACTTAACCTGAGAAAAAGTAGCCTTTGCCTCATTACTCCATTCTATTCTAGCATCTTTCTTCATCATTTCGTTCAAAGGTTTAACAATTTATGCAAAACCTGTGATAAACTTCCTCATAAAGTTGATCTTTCTGAAGAAAGATCTCATCTCTTTCTTACTTCCTAGCATGGTTAACTTCATAATAGACTCAACTCGATTTGGATCTATCGATATCCCTCTTTTCAAGATTATGTGTCCCAAAAGTTTCCCTTTAGAAACCCCGAACACACTTTTTAGGATTCAGAGAAACACCATATTGGATACATCTTTCAAGAACTTTAGCCAAGTCTACAACATAATTTAGTCTATCTGTAGAGAAAATTGTTAGGTCATCCATATAAATGATGATGCACTTACCAATCAAATCTTTGAACGCTACGTCCATTGCACGTTGAAAGGTTGCTCCAACATTTATCAAACCAAATGGCATCCTCTTGTAAGCAAATGTTCCCCACTTAATAGTGAAGGTTGTCTTCATTCTGTCTTCATAATTAACGATCACTTGATTGTACCCAAAATAACCATCCAGGAACGACATCATTTGAGACCCATTGACAGTTTGCAGGACTTCGTCTAGAGAAGAGAGTGGGTAGTTGTCTTTTTTTGAAGCTCTATTTAGATTCCTAAAATCTACACATAGCCTGATCACCCCATTCTTTTTAGGAACTGGAACCAAGTTAGCCACCCATGTTGAATGTCGTATAGGGAAGATTATTCTTGCAGAGAGCAATTTCTAAACATCCTTAAAGATCAATGGTTCAATTAGGGCGTTGACAGGACACTGTTTATGCCGAAATGGTCTAGCTTCAGGCTTCAAAGGAATAGTATGAGTTATCACAAAAGTATCAAATGTTTTTAGATCTTCATACCCCCAAGCTATTGCAACAATATATTTCTTCAATGCCCTCAATATATCTTCTCTAATTGCTTCAGAGTAGGCTTTCCCTATGTAAACATTCCTTTCAGGGCCAGAGTTAGCTAAGTTAACAGTTTCATATTCACCTCCCTTATATTCGGTTGATACCTTTGCTCGAGCCCTTGGATTTGAATAAAAAATTATTTCTAAGGCCACCATTCCCTTGGGAATGCTATTACTTTTTAAACTGAGGACACCTTTTGTATCGCAGTCTTCGGGGTTCCAGTCTCCTTGATCCCTGTCGGACTCATCGATGATTTGTCCTTCGAAAACATCTGAGCTTGCTAGAAGAGCAAGGATATGTCGATCATCGTTGAAAACTTGAAAGTTCCTGACATTATCAGGGACAGCCGGGGTGGATATCAATTCTACTGAGAATCTCTTGAGCTTGGAGCCTTGCATGGGCTCCAGGGTACTTGCAGCAACAACTAATGAATCAGCTATTTGATTCTCCTCTCTAGGGATTAAACTAATCCCAAAAGCATCAAAGTCTTCAATCAAGTTCCACACCTAATTTCTATAAGCTGCCAGCCTTTAATTGTGACATGTGTACTGGCTGCGTACTTGCTTGATAATCACTTTGTAATCTCCTTTAACCATCAAGGCAGTAACTTTCTTCTGATCTGCGAACATCATTCCCCGAGCTAATGTTTCATATTCTACTATATTGTTAGTGCATCCAAACTGTAACCTATAAGAAGCAAAAAATATTTTCCCTTTTGGGCTAGTTAACTCAATTCCAGCACCACACCCTGTTTTAGATTTGGATCCATCAAACGTGAGGGTCCATAGCTGATTATGAGTTAGGGTTGATCTCTTTGAGCTTGTTGTGGGTGCTTGGATAAGATGAACCATAGGTGGGGCCACTTCATCTTTTGCATCAAATATTGGGAATGGGTGTTCAATAGGTTCATCAGGTGCAATATCCAATTCCCGCTCAGATATATCATGTAATCCTAGGATATCTTTCTGACAGTTATCTGTATCTTTGATTAACCCCTTGGGTTTTGGTATACTTGTGAGTGCAGGGGTATCAAACAAACCCTGGGGTTGTTCAACATAACTATGTTGGTCCAGTATTATGATCGGTGTAAGTTCAATTTGAGGAGGGACTTCCTCTGAAGGTATATTATCCTTGGTTAACATTATTGCATTTTTGGCTTCAAATGAAAAGTGATATGAAACGGTCTTAAGGTGACTTGGGCTAGTTTCTTCAGTTTGGCAAGCATGATCTAGAACAATGATGCAGGGTTGGCAGGTCAATTTCAAATGATTTTGGTAGTGCACCCTGCACCAATTTGGGAGTAGAAGACTCCACAAATTGATATCTTCCCCTAAGACCAGCTGATCCTGTTGCAGCTTCCTGATCAATAACTGTTGGTTTACACTAATCATGGGATCAGGGAATTCTTGCATTGACAAATCATTAGAATCAAGAATCGAAAGAGTCAGAATTTCCTCTCTTTTATAAACCCCTATCTCGGTTTCAAAATAAGCTACCTCGTTGGGACAGTCATACTCAATGATGATATGTTTGAGGAGAGGTTCACTCTCAATCCTAATCTGCGTAGGCATTCCCCTCCATGGTAGCCACATATGTCAAAAGTCGAGGGAGAGATATCCCCCTATACTCTTCATTAGATCTCTGCTCAAAAGCATACCGTAAGTCTCAGGAATGTCTGCTACCTGAATATCCATATTGGTTTGAATCCTAGGGTCAAACCTTACTTGTACATGTATATTTCTCAATTCTCCAACTACATTAACCTCTGTTTTATCAAGTTGGATGACCTTCTTGTTTGTTTGGATAGGATTCAATCCTAATTTCTTGCATACATAAAATGGCATAACATTGCCAGAAGCCCCTGAATCTAGCAGACAGTTGTGCAGATTCGTCCCACAAATTCTCAAACTTAAAAGAAATGGTGGGGTCCCTACCTTGTTTCTAAACAAAGCTGCGTTCATGTCCGCATCAGGTGCCACCTTGGTTTTCCCTTTTTATTTATCAGCTTCTTCCAAAGCTTTCAGCACTATATCTCATTGGGAAGGGCACCATTTTAGGATGTCAAAGTATGATAAAGAGGTTTTTTGTTTCTACATCTCAGAAACAATATCAAATTTTATGTTATAACTTGCATTATATTTGAAAACACCAGATGAATTACCTTTGCTAGGGAAGTCAGGCGGACTCTTCAGTGGAGGGGGGTTGTTATCAACACTCTAATTCAGAGGCATCATGTGGTTAGGTGGTGCTGATGTAGTGAACAAACCCTTATTCTGGTTTCTTAGGAAGTGTCCTCCCTTTGTCTGAAAGGCTTGGGAATCATACACATCTTCCTTTGGTTCATTCTCATTCTGCATTGGGAATGAAGGTTCTTCTTCAAAGAGGTCATAAGCCATTGTTGTATCCACTGAGCCACCTCCTTTATTTGAATTCTCTTGGAACCTTTGGGCATCTTCCTGTGCCATCTTCACAACCTTCTCCATTTTAGGACAGTTCACCTCAGAATGAGTTGCAGTATCATGTAGTCTGCACTAGTTAGTCATAAAATTGAGGTCAGCCACATTTGCAGTATGTGGCATGTCCTCATTAGCTTGATAATTGTGAGAAACCCCACCATTATTTGGCCCTGTGTTCCATTGTTTGTTGTTATTAGGCCTCTGGTTATATCCTCTATTCTAATTTTGATAGCCTTGGTTAGGGAAGTTTTGGCCTTGATAATTCCTCTGGTTGTGATTGTTATTGTTCTCATAATTACCCTGATTATTATTATTCTGATTAGGGTAATTACCTTGATTAGCATAATTACCTTGGTTCTGAGAGGGGTTCAGTTTAAGCTGAGCCATGTCATTTGTGACTTGAGACAGAGTTTTCTTTAGGGTCTCCACCTCCTTTGTGAGTTGAACTGTCCTTTCACTCTCAACATTCTTAGCAATAGGTGGCTGACTGACAGGATTTGGTATTCCAGCTTGATTATGATGACCATGTGGACTGTGATGAGCCTGTGATTATTGAGAGAAGTCAGGAGCTCAATTGGAAAAGAATGGAATAGGAAATTGAGTCTGCAACTCATACATAGGTCCATAATGGGAAGGAGACATTCCTGGGACAGTATTGAATAAAGGGGTTGGATTAGGCATCTGATACCCCATCGAAGAAAAACCTCCTCCCAAGTTCCCTTGTTGAGAGCTAGTTTACTATTGCAGCTTGATGGCTAGATGATAAATTTTAGACAGAGAATCAATATCTGCCGGCTAATAAGTCCTTTGTAGGAACAAGCCAAGTAAAGGGTCTATAACTCTAAAATATGACTGAATGACACTATTCTCAACAACTAGATAGGGGTCCTGCAATCTCCTATACATTCGTTGAAACCTTGTATTAAACAAGGGCAGTGATTCATGTGGCTCCTTCCTAATGGTAGCAAATTGATGGAACAAAATGGCTGGATCCACATAAACTCTGAACTGATTGATGAAAGCATTCTCCAGATCTGTCCCGCTCAGGATAGAACCTTGTGGAAGATTTAGGTACCAGTTGTATGCCATATCCCCTAAGGAATAAGGGAACAACCTACAAACCACATCATGGTGAGCTATTTGGGCTCTGGTACAAGCATCCTTAAAATCTTGTATGTGCTCCTCAGCACTCCTTGATTCACCATGAATGTATTTGGGATAGAATCTCTCAGGATTCTTAGGCATATCATGAAATCCTCCAGGAATAGTCCCCAATGGAGAGGGATTATTCACAAAAAATGCCATTGGTGGCGGTGGTGGAGGTTGAGCCAGCTGTTGGATGGGCTGAACTAGCTGTAATGACAATTAAGGTGGATTTCGTGGTGGATTCATGAGTATCAACTGGGGTATTGGTGAAAATCTTGGTGGAGTGAGTGGAGCTGACAAGGGTGGTATAATGGTTACCCTGTGAATCTTGTGTCTCATTGGGGTCTCGAGTTCTATCAAAGGTGGTGGCTTTTCAATTGATTGAAGAACTCTATGGGACCTCTTTGGTGAGAAAGACCCAATGTTTTCCAGTTTTCTCTTCTGGCCCTCCTTCTAGTGCCAGTTCTGTTGGGGTGCCAAGTTGTCCCACGAATGCAGGTAAGATAAAAGTAAAAGTATCTCACCTCTCCTGAAAGAGACAATCAGTAATCAAACTGATCACCTCCCAAGGTCCTTGATGTTGGTTCACAACGTTGCTATTTCAAAAAGTGGTCAATATGGTTTTAATATTCAAGGGGCCTACTGGTTTTGAGCTTTTGGATTGTTGCAAGATCAAACATCTATCTAAACCTACTTTAACCAAGGGGTTTTAAAGAAATAGAAAAAGATAGATCAAGGTTTTCAAATTGAAAAGAATGTCGATTCATTCAACTAATCAAACTTGTTACCTTCCAAGGAATTCCTAAACTAGAACTGCAAAATAAAATTAACCTGTAATTGATACAAAGTTTCATTCATTCACAGTGCAAACTTTAACAGTAGATTGAAAATCATCATTCAAACAAAACATAAGATAAAATATTATTCCTTGAAAGCTTTTCAAATCAAATGATTAACCCAAAATAAATACCATTCTAGAGCATAATATAAAGTAGGTTTAAGTCTGGCTGCTCCTACTGTCAATGAAATAGATAAGCAATATTTACAAATCTGGTAAGATTACCATTGTACAGAAACCCATGTCTTCAAATTATCTCCATCTATGCTAAGAAAATCAGGAAGATACATCACCTCCTCCTCTTGTTGAACTGTTAAAAAAAAACATCTAACTTACTTAAAAACCCTAACTTGCTAACTAATCCGCTAACTTTTCTTCTAACCTTTTCTCCCTCTTTCTCCCTTTCTAACCCTTTCTAACAACAACCCTTACAAAAGAGGCAAAACACCATATTTATAAAACCCACCAAATGTGTCGGCTTAGTTAGGGTTTACAATAAGTCAATCACATAACAAGTCAGCGCCAGAAGAATTTGAAACAAAGTCAAACATGCATTAAATGCACAGGCACCAACCAGATCGGCCCAGGATCTCCCACATAACTTAGACCAAAACGTGTGAAGAAGAGGCAAAGCGAAACAATGAGGAAGCGAGACTTTCGATGCAGCTTTGCATTAATTACTTCCCCCACTTCGCCCATACCTTGTTCCATTATGGCCTTCATCATCAAGAACGTCCTCTGCAAGCTATTCGCAAGTGGCATAGGCAAAACCCTAGTTCACCATTCAATAGCATTAATATTATTCTTCAGCTGCCCCATCGTATTGTCCCAATCTCTCATGTTGGATTGATATTCATTAATGATTCCACTGCAGGTTGCTGCGTCATCCAGTTGGCACCCAGTTACTGTATCCCATGATAGCCTTTGTCCTTTTGTAGTATGGTGTTCATATTCGTATCTGAAACCTTGAACCAGACTGATGTCATCTTGCCCTCAGGAATCCTACTCTTTTCGTCCAACTTCATTTTTTTTCTGCTTCATAGATGGATGGTCCCTTTGTGTCATTTAGCCTCTCTAGCCACCATCGTCCTTCCAGACCCAACCTACATTCATCAAACACCAATGTGAGAATCCAAATGTTGACAACATTTTTATCCAAGTGTTAGCTTAAAATCATGATAAAACCATTAAATTAGCCATTAAGTATGAACACTGAGAAGTTCGGGATTTCAAGTTAACTAGGGAAAAACAATCTGGAAATTTTTTTAGAAAATTTTGAACCAGGCGGACTCTCCTGATGAAGCATCGATGTCAACAATGGATCATCAAAATGAACACAAGCAGCATACAACAATGAAATTCATCAAGCTAAAGCAAGATATGTTTAAGCATTGATAATGAGATTCATCAATTTTATCCAATTTCTTAAATTCCACAAAGCATAGCAGAGAATTCGGAAAAATCCGGCCGGACCAGAATTCTGCAGATGACCCAAAACTTTGCACTTCAAAAAATTGAAGGAAATTGGGAAAATCCGGCTAGAACGGAGAATCCCGAAGTAGGCATAAGGTTCACTAATAGATCATTCGAATGAAGAAGGAATGCATATAACATTGTGAAATCCATCAAAATAAGCATGGAATATCAAGCATTCATCACCTAAATCATTCCTATGTCAACAATTTCAAGTCACTCGAAGCTTGGCAGAAAATCCAGAAAAATCTGACCAGACCGAAATTCTGCGGATGACCCAAAACTTTGAACTCGGAGCACACTTCTGGGAAGATGAAGGAATCGGGAAAATTCAGAGACATGGAAATTCTGAGGAGTCTTCAGAATCCTGAAAAACCTTCATCACGCTTGACTTTTCATGAAGTGATCGAAACTCGACGAACTCCAAATCTCTTGAGGTCGACTCGAATCTAATTCATGATTTCTATTTATCCCTTAGGATCCAAACTACCTTAGGAGTCAAATAACGAAAGTACACAACAAACTAGTGATGCCCTAGATTCAACTGTTAAGACCTTCGCCATGGACAACAGGGGCAAGCTCAGATTACCCAGATGGAACTCAGATACACTCGACAAGGTTCGTAGTGAGTTTGCAATGAATAATGGACCCTTCTTGAGCAAGCTTTGATTAATACAATAAAGGAAAAACTCACCAACCAACTAAGAGCACGTCAAATTGAATTGGGCTTCGTAAAACCCCACCCGAATCAAACTGAGGCATTGACAAACAAGGCAAGGCATGGAAACCGTTCGGGAACACACATCAGTGAGAGATCCACGTGGGTGGAGAGAGTTAAGAAATTCATAGCGATTGATAAGTCTTAGCGACCCAAAATTCAGAACCCGACGGTGAAGCGGAATCTAGAAAAATCCGGCCCAGGTAGAATTCCACGAAGAGCCCGAAACTCCAAACTTCCAACTTTGAAACTACTTTGTCGGGTTTACGATGGAATTCGCGAAAATCTGGATGGGTCAGAAAATCCCGAAAAAGGGTGAAAAGCTGAATTTTTCCTTAAAACTTAAGTTTTCAATGTGCAACCCAGGGGAACGACTTGGATGGCCGAGATGAACAACTAAGGACCTCGAAAGCAATCAAAGCAATAAAATCCACAGGCCCAAAAGATGTTAGAATTTAGAGAAAAAGAGGGGGGGGAAGGGGTCCCATTTTAATCAAATTTAAAATGGGGTGATTATGCAAGGCATAACACGTCCTTCCCTTCGGGCTATGCAACACTCCTACAACATTTTAGAGAGCTATCTTGGCCATATTCGCTAAGCTAGTGAATGATTGTGTGGAAGTCTACATGAACGACTTCACCGTGTATGGGTCAACTTTTGATGAAGGACTTCAAACTTTGGACAACGTATTGAAGCGATGTGAGGACCATCGGCTATCCCTGAGTCACAAAAAAAATGCCTCATAATGGTGGAACAAGGGATAGTATTGGGACACCACATTTCAGCTGAAGGGATAAAAGTGGATCCTAAAAAAATTGAGGTAATACAACAACTATAGACTCTGAAGAACCAAATTGACGTTAGAAGTTTCTTAGGTCATACTGGATACTACTGGAGATTCATACAAAATTTCAACAAGATTGCAGCCCCCATGTTTTCCCTCCTCCAAAAGAATGTAGATTTTGACTGGACACCAAAATGTTAACCATCATTTGAGATCATTAAGGAAAAACTCATGTCTGCTCCTATCCTACATGGACCTAATTAGAACCTTTTGTTCCATATTTATGCAGATGCTTCTAATGATACTATTGAAGCAGTTTTAGGTCAGGAAGATGAGAATAGAGGAAAATATGCCATCTATTTCATTAGTAAGAATTTTACTCCCACTAAACGAAACTATACCACTACGGAGAAAGAATTCTTAGGGTTCATGCAATCAAGAAATTTTGACATTACATCATAGGGTACAAAGTAACTATGTTCACAGACCATTCAACTATCGAGTACTTAATGAATAAACCTATAGTAAATGGAAGAATAATGAGGTGGCTATTGTTTCTACAAGAATTCAATGTGACCTTTATTGATAAACCTAGGAAGTTCAACGTAAATAAAAATTTATTTGTCATCTTCATTAAAACTCCTTGGTTTGTTGACATTGCCAACTATCTGGCCACTTCAGAGTTTCCACTAGACTTTATGTCAAAACAAAAGAAACGCCTTATTCGAGAAAGTGCTTCGTTCAAATGGATTAATGGAATGTTATTTCGATGTGGCCCTGATTTGGTTTTATGACGTTGTGTCAGATCAAATGAAACATACAACATCCTTAGGGCCTACCATGATGACCCCTCTGGAGGCCATTACTCTACTAAGAGGACCTCCCATAAGATCTTGGGTGCAGGATGTTATTGGCCCTCTATGCATAAAGATGTAAAAAAATATGTCTGCCGCTGTGATGAATGCCAAAGAGTAGGGAGACCCACTACATCCAATGAAGTTCCTCTGCAAGCCCAGGTAGTTCTTGAACCATTTGAAAAGTAGGGATTGGATTTTATCGGCCCTATAGACCCCCCTTCACAGGGAAAAAATACATTTTAGTTTGTACTTACTATATGACTAAATGGGTGGAAGTCCAAGTCCTAAGAGTTGCTAGGGAAGAACAAGTTACTGACTTCCTGTATAACAAGATTTTTCTCAGATTTGGAGCCCCTAGAACAATTGTCACAAATTAAGGACCCCAGTTTATGTCTAAAGTTCTACTGGTCTTTACTGATCATTTCCAGGTAAGCCATAAAAATTCACCACCCTATCACCCACAAGCAAATGGTCAAGTAGAGGTCACTAACAGGGAACTTGAGAATATCTTAATAAAAATAGTTTCATCAAGAAGAAAAGACTGGGCCAGAAAATTACCTGAAGTTGTTTGGGCTTATAATTCAACCTGGAAGTCAACCATTGGTTTTAGTTCGTACGAGTTAGTTTTTGGGAAGAAACCTCTTCTACCCATTAAATTTGAACTTCAAACCCTGAGAATAGCAATAGAGTTGGGCTTAGACCTCAAACGAGCCCAAGTTGAAAGAGTCCTACAACTTAGTGAATTGGATGAACTTCGTTTAGATGTTGTCCACCAAACTAAGCTAGTTCAACAACAATGAAAGGCCTGGTGTGATAAAAACATAAAAGAAAGAGAGTTCTGCAATGGGGATTGGTCGCTATTATTTGATTCCTGATATAAAGATCACCAAGGGAAACTAAGGACTCATTGGCTGGGTCCATATGAAAATTTTGAAGTCTTTCTAAATGAAGCAGTGCAACTCAAACTTATTAATGGTGACACTCGAACTCTCTTAGTCAACAAACATCGATTACGAATCTACCACAAACCTGTTAACAAGGAGGAATTTATGAGAATGGTCGAAATACAAGGAGAAATACAATGCATTGAATCTGCTATGGTAGAGCCAATGGAATGTTCAAATTAATAGTCAACCAGTCTAAAAAATCAAAAATAAAAAAATCTTTGTGCATGTGTATTTATTTATAATCACTTCAGGGCATTTCTTTTGAATTTTTGATCTTTTGGACTTGGCTAAATTTTTCTTTTGCTTTGCAAGACTTTACTTTAATCGAATACAAATTCTAGTGTGTCTTGCAACGATGCTCCAAAACTTGTTCATTTGATTGGTTCAAAACCGTAGCTCATTCCTACAGCCCGATGCATCTCTCAGTGATGCTCCAGAAAGTATTAAGTCCAAGGTGTTTTATTCTATTCCTCCCTACATTTTGACGACATCTTCTAGCGATGCTCCAAAATTTTGTTCCTACATTCTGACAATATCTTCTAGCGATGCTCCAAAATTTTGTTCCTGCATTCTGGCGACATCTTCCAACAATGCTCTGAAATTTTGTTCCTACATTTTGGCAGCATCTTCCAGTGATGCTCTGGAATTTTGTTCCTACATTCCGGCAGCATCTTCCAGCGATGCTCTAGAATTTTGTTCCTACATTCCGATGACATCTTTTGGCAATGCTCTAAAACTTTGTTGCTGCATTTCGGTTGCATCTTTCAACGATGCTTCAAAATTTTGCTTTTTCCTTCTAGTTGCATCTTTCAACAATGCTCCAGAATTTTCCTTTTTCCTTTCGACTGCATCTTTCAATGATGCTCCAAAATTTTCTCCTCCACTCCGGCTACATATCCCAGCGATGCTCCAAAATTTTTGTTCTTTGTCCCAACTGCATTTTCCAACGATGCTCCGAAATTTCGTAAATTCCCCTCCTCTCCAAATGCTCTGATAGTTCTGATGACATACACATGATCATCATTAAATTTTTCCATCACTTCCAAAATTCACGCCCTACATTGCCATCTCTTTCCATAATAAATCAAAATTATTGTGACCACTTTTCATCATAATAATTATAACATTTATTCGCCATCCCATCTTCATCCATAATAAATTTATTCCAACCCTTTTCCATCCCATCCAATGATGCTATTACGTTAGCAAAGGTAAGCGACTTTCAAATCGATGACAGGACATAAGGTATGTACAACTTTTATTTAAAGTAGGTAAATTATTGTGAATAAAAATGAATAAATTGGCACGTTCCACCACCCTTTCCAAACTTAGTAAATTGTGTGGATTGTGCCCTCACTTGAGATGCGGCAATTCATGCGCTCTTTTCCATGCAAAGTAATGATTCTAGTACAACGAAGCCAAATGCAATAATTAATTCATGTCCCATCAGAAGTGTCAAAGTATGAGTGGTTGAAAAGCTTACATTTTCTTTAATCTACATTACAGTCTTGTTTAAACAATTTTTCACCTTTTGAGTGCCATGACATTCAACAATTATTGAGCATAATTGAACATAATAGAAAACATGGATGGAGCTAAGCAGAAATCAGAGCCAACTTCCCCATATAAATTGTTGGCATTGGCTAATATTTCAGCTATTTCAAAATATAGGGTGTCTTGAGTTTATGAAGATGTTTGAAGGGCATAACAAGCAACTAGTTAAGGAATTTATAGAAAACTTCTTAGATGGACAGTCAATAGTGCGTGGGAAGAAATTCAAGGTAAGCCCTCGAATCATTTCTCGTTTATCTGGCATTAGAAATGAGGGTGTAAATTTATCAGAAACTACAAATATTTCCTATAAAAAAATGGTTGAGCTTTTCAGTCGGGAGGGGGAACCTCAGCCTTTATTAGTTGTAAATACCTAAGGGAAAAATAAAGTGTTTCAAAGAATGTCTATTCTAGAGCTGTGGAGAATGATAGTTGACTGAATAATCAAATATTTCACATGTGAAGGGAAATGTGCTATAATAGTTGGTCTCCCCCTTTCAGTTACTGAATCATTTGTGCCATGGCATTGAAAACCCTGAATTTAGAGTTAACCTTCCCACCTTTTTTAGTGATTCTATTGTCAATATGATTGAAAGGTTTAAAATTGGGTCGGGTCCATTGAAACATCACAACCTCATTCATTTAATTTGTAAATATCATTTCCTAAAGAAAGGAAAAATGAAACAAAAATGACAGAAATTTCTTCAAAAATTTGACAACCTTGAGCCCACAAGACATTTGGAGGAATGTGAGCCATCCGGTTTGGTGGCTCAAAATTTGAAAGAACCTTCTCTCGAACCTCAAAAAGTCGAAAGAGCTCCTGACAACGAAGCATCGAAAAATCCAATAAACCCTTCAGATCTTAAGGAAAAACCGAGTCCACAAAATGTATTAGAAGCTCCAGAAAAACAAGGAAATATGGACCTAGAAAATTTAGAAGATGAGAATACTCATCCCCATAAAAAGGGAAGGATACCTAAAATAGAAGTGAATAGACCTTCCCCTATGAGAAGAAGCAAACGATTGTCTTTTGAGATTAGTTGTGTTGGGGCTTCTGATCAGCTGCATATTCCTAAAAAGAAACAAAATGATAGGCAACCCCATGAAGCTGTAGCACAATCATGTGAAAATATGGCCCAACCATGTGTAGAAACAACCTAGTTAGGTGAATCTGGAAAGGAAGATGTCTCACTTGAGACAAGATAAGAAGAAATAAAAGAACATCTACCAAATTATATGCTTATCAAGGATGAGCCTGTGGAATCATTTTCTCCTTTTCACCAGCCAATAGAAACATAGGAAAGTGATATGATCCACCTAAGTGAAAAATTGTCTTCCCCAATTGCCAGTGATGCAGAACCAAACCCACTAAAGGTACATAATGAATAAAATGTGATTGATGATAATGCAAAAGTTTTCATTTCTCCTCTCTACTCTAATGTACAAATTGAAAGTTTTCATAACATAAAAGTAGAATTAGGTGAGTTGAAAATAGAAATTGTTTAGTTAAGATTTAGCCTGTAGAAAAATGAAGAACAAATAAATTAGCAACATCAGGAAATAGATAAACAAACTAAACTTTTGGAGAAAAGAGATCAAGAAATCACAACTTTGAAAGCACAATTGGAGCAAAAAGATAAAATTATTTGAGAGCTGCAGTTTCAAGTGCAAAAAAGTAATGAGAAAGGTAAAAATTATTTGGCAAGTTTGTTTGAAAAAGATAAATAGATTAAAGGTTTAACTGATAATCTAGTGCAAACTCTCGAAGCATTTGCAGAAAAAACAAGAAAAATAAAAAGATGAGCTCAATGTAGCTTTGAGTAGAACCATTGAACTAGAACAAGATTTGTAAGAAATCAAGATGAAGTAAAAAATGGAATCAAAAGAAGTACAAACTGGGCCAACCAAAATGGAATGGTTTCAAGTCCACATTCCCCCAATGTTGACT
Organism: Sequoia sempervirens; assembly: GCA_007258455.2. Taxonomy (NCBI): domain Eukaryota; kingdom Viridiplantae; phylum Streptophyta; class Pinopsida; order Cupressales; family Cupressaceae; genus Sequoia; species Sequoia sempervirens. Next base: position 1,224,339,270 of record VDFB02271358.1, on the reverse strand, counting down.
AAATGGATGGAAAGATGTTATTTCTTAAGACAAGCAGGGGCAAAAAATGCTAAACTTAAGAAGGAAATAGTATTATTGAAAGAATCATATGATAAACTTTATTAGGCTAAAACAGATGCATGCCAAATTGGAGAATTATTACTAGGCTATAGAAAAACATCCAAATTATATTCCATGCTTTTAAATGAACAATTCTTAAGATGGAAGTTGTTGAGAATTTTTTCCAATCTACCTCATGATCCAGATGATGAACATTTTTTAAAGGCATTCAAAGAGGCAACTCTTATTCAAAAAAACCTGCTACGTGAATTCTTTGTACATAATCTATTTTTAGAAAAACAAACTGATTTCTTTATCAATCTTTTTGTTGGAGTACAACTTAGAGAATTCATGTCCGCTATGCAAAATTAGATTCAGTGGCAGGAGAGAACTAAAGAATATTTGTAGGCATAAAGAACTGTGGGACTTCAAATGAGATATCCTAATCAGAAACCCTTTGCCTTTAAAGCCCAATTCTGAGGGATTAAGAGCTATGAAGATGTACAAAGCAAATATGATGACAATCTTCGGATTTGTTTTGAGAATTTCAAAGTTCATGGGTTAGTTAATAGAGAGAGCATGGAGTGCCTGTGAGGAATGATACACTCGTCTACCTATGTATCTCAAAAGGAGGGAGGTGATCTCCCCCACTAATCTGAAGTGGTCCTACAGAAGAGTTGAGGCATTAGCGAAGATATTACAGTAGCTTAAAACCAAGTGGATAGGGATGATGTACAGACCTCCATTGCTCCTTTAGCCACCCCCTGCAATTTTTGTCACTACAGAGCAAAATCCTAGGGACTTATATGCTTGGCAGATAAAAGTTAAGTTGAACAAGGGTTTTCTTAAAATTCCTAGTGATTGGGATAAAGAAGCAGAGGATCCATGTGATCTCAGTTCCAAATATGATGAATTGAATAGGAGGGATGTAGAAAGGAAAATAACTCATTAGAGAGTAGGAGGACTTGCTTAGGCTTAGGAAGGGAGGGTGATGAGGTATAAATAACCTCATGATTATTAATAAGCTAAATACCCTTCTTTGTTCTTGCTAATCACCTCAGCCATGCCAATATGTTTATTTTTAGGATCAATAATTGTCTACTTTTTATGAAATGGTGTATAAATCTTTATTTCTTAAATCAATTGAAATTAGCTAACTAATGTTGATTTAATGGTATAGATTTTAAGTCATTGTATAGGACTTATGCACGACCAAAGAATGAAGTGGAATTTAAGCGGACTTCAGGCAATTGAAGTTAGAGCGCTGGAAGTTTAGGTACCATAAATTTAGGCATGCACAGTGCAACAATTTCCTTTAAAGCTTTTTGTTAAACTTTATGTTTAAAACTTTACAACTCCACTCTGAGCCTTTATTATGCTTTATGTTATGAACATCAGTTAGTTGGTTAGTTGTAATTCTATTAAATACTTTTTCAATGGTGATCTACTGCCATCTAAAATTTAGGATTTTGTAAGTAGTATACATATGTGTAACCACCAAAAGCAATGCTATGCTGTTATGATATGCTTTGAATACTATTCAACTATATCTCTGTGTCACACTTTTATGATATGAGCAAATAAATATTGCCAGTCTTATTCTGAGTCAATAGTTCTGTGTAATGGAAGTACCATGAATGGATTTATTTTGAAGATGTGAAAGTACCACGTGTGATCTGAGTTAATCATAGGAATTCCCGACAGCTAGCCACTCAAGGGATCGCATGAGTATTCCTTTGGTTAATAATGTTACTTTCATTTTGTACATGTTGAATTTGGATGAATGTTATTTTGTGTCAAGCTCTATCATGTGTTCCTGCAGGTTGTAGTTTTAAGTTTCCAATCTTTAAGTTATGTTCATTTGGAAATTCTGGAGCACTCAATCTTGCTGTTAGTTACAAGTCGATAAGTTTATTTTTTGTTAGTAGTTTGTTGTTAGCCGTTAGTTGCCTTCATTTAAATTTCATAGTTTAACTATAAGTGTTAATTCCTAGGTAATTTACATGCTTTCTAGAATAATAATTTGAATGCTTTCTAGTTTAAACAATCTCATACTTTCTAGTTTAATGGATTTCTAGTTTAATTTCTATTTACAACCATTTTAAACATTTGGGAAATCTAAGAGAGATGGCTAAGACATCCCCTATTGCATACAACCTTTGAACACTACTTGGTTGACATAATTGAAATATTTTAAACTAAAGTGTTAGGACCTTATTACAACCTATCAACATGCATCAGTTTTACAGATTTCCAATACTTCCTTTATTCCTTCTTACTTGGAATGAAATCTACATTTCGGATAAAAAAATAAAACAATTTTTAAGGTGTATCACATGTATGTGTATATGCATAAATGAAAGATTTATGCATGTACACATATATGGCCTTCTGTTGAAAATTATGTATGCATATACGTTCTTTTGATAAAAAAGAAAGATCTATTCTATATGTAGATTTCCAAGTTTAGTAAGATGTCAACTTCATCAGATGCACAATAGAATTCAATATAAGAAGCATAAATAATAAGCAGTTTCTCTAGAATTTGGTATAAATCTAAATTTCCAAACAGAATGTCATAAGGTTGATTTACATAGAAACCAACTAGAATCAACATTAAAACTTAATGTGTGTTTAACTGAGACTATACATTCTCATTCTAGTTCTATCATACTTCCTTTCAGAAATGACCATTCAATGTTGAAGTATGTAACAAGTTCATTCTTGAGTGGTTTTGTTCTATTATTTAACCAGCACATTCAGAAAATAACTACCAACCCGTTATTCATTTCATTGCAAGTACATCAAATGGATAATGGGTTGAAAACATACATTTTTAAGAAAATCAGGCACACATAAAAGTATTGACTTGTCCCTAAGGAAAATATGAATATTGTTCTGTTTTGAAACAAACTACAATTAGGTTTTTCACTCAGAATGAAACATATCGTTTGGGCCCCTTTCATTCTTTCTAGGGCATCAATTTCTAAGGATGATACTATTACTGTCGTATCATTTTAAACATTCTTGAATTCATATAATACCATCCGAAATGATATGAAGAATATCGTTCTATTTATTTCTTTCTTATAAAAATTTGTTATTGAGTTTAGGAACGATAATCATGTTATCGTTTAGAACGATAGCATGCTGACATGCAGAATAATGCTCCATATAATTCACTCAACGTCTTTTAGAATGACATGGTGACTGTCATCTAAATAGTAAAGTCACCATAAAATAGAGATATGAGAACAAAGATCAATACTAAATGACTGTATATATATATGTATATATATATCTACTTATATATATACAACGTTCCATTTCTTTAAAATAAAATATTTAAAATGGAACAATGGAACTTCATCGTTCGGCCTGTTAAGGCTCAATTTACATCAGTGAATAATTGATTCTCTTTATAAATTGATCTTATCAAAAGGAATGATGAGAGTCATTTGAAACTAAACATCATGTTACAGTAGGGAAATACATATAAAAATTAGAACGATCGTGTCATTCTCGGGTTTGTTAACCCGAACTAGGGAATTATTGTTTACAAGGATTGATCTGAGGGTTTAGAAATCACTCGAAAGGAACAATGTTATAGGATTCATGTCGATGGCATCGCTTAGCCTCTTAATATTCATTATGGTAAAAGAGGGTTCAGTCAAATGACCCATCACACATGCACTTACATGCAGGATTCAATATGACCCTGCTACTGTTGCATAGACATAGCAAAATGAAGAGAATATAGCCAACCATGGAGGCAATGTCCATAGAATGGATAGACTCATGGTTTTTCCTTTCCTCAACTAAAAGAAAGGGGGTCGATGCTGATATGGCAAGCCCAGAAACATGCATATACAGAGACTCGAAATCAAAGTTAATACAAAGAAATGAATTTTCTTCAAATCATGATAGTTGATAGTGTAAAAATGCCCCTTGTGGCCTTGTTGATCCTATCAGTCATCAATGGTTTATGTTCTTTTGTGTTGGACAATAAAGATTAGTGATTAATGTTCCTATACATCAAGTTGTCTATATTTGGTAACTAACTAACTAGTGGTTGTTGTGATTTTGTGTGATAGCCAGATGAGGCCTATTCCCTATTTGCATAAGTATGTGATGATTGTGATGTTTTGTTATTGGTAATATCATGGATTTCATCATGTTAGGTGATTTTATATTATGAGTGTGAGTAAGTGAACATAAAGGTAATGATTGATATTCAATATTTGGTTGTAGTAGTATTAGTTATAGTTTAAATAGATTATTGATAAGCGATAATATTTTGATATTAAAAAAATATGATCAATTATTGCTTGTCTCTAAAAGGTATTATGCAAGAAGGAAGAGTTAAATTATATGTTAGTTATGTAGATTTAATTCCTTAGTTGATTGTTATTAGAAGGTTATTTTTCATATGCTACTTGTTTCAATTACTATTAGTTATGATAAATACTGACACCTTTTTTTGGTTGAGTAAACAGGTTAAAATTGACCAATGTTGATGAAGGCGTCACATAGCTACTTCCCTTATGTTATTCTTGTGAATTCCTAGTCTTGTCAAGGATATGTGTTTTAGCATTACTTTGTAAGGATTGTGCATGTGTGAAAGGTTGTTTTATTAGACCCTTGGGTCACCTTTTTAAATGTTATTAATTATTTAAATATGTTTTATAAAGTCTTTATATGGTTTTAATTTTTTAAAAAGTGCCCTAGGTGGTAGTATTTCATAAAACCCCTTAAATAAAGTCTAAAACCCGCTCTAAATTCCCACTTATGAAAAGTGGAAAAAATTGGAATTGGTTGGGTGGTCGGGAAGTTAAGGGGAGTTGGTTGCCTTTTTTCTTCTATATAGTCCTTCTCTTTGAAAGGAGAAGGAGCTTCTCTCTTTTTTTTTGCTTTGGTTATGCTTTGTCGTTGGGATGCTTTCTCCTTTTGGGAAGGAGACTTCTTGGTGGAGATAGAGGAGAGGATGGGAGAAGAAGGATGGAAGAATAGGGCTCAGAGAAGGAAAGGCTATAACCTTTTGGATTTGCACTTAGTTTGGTAAGGTCCTCCCCTTTATAGATCTTTGGTTATGATGCATGAAATATTGTTTATGTTTTGAATTGTAGGTGCAACTTACTACAAGATCCTTTTGAGGTATTTGTTGAAAATATGTGTTTAGTCTTGTTGGAGTTCATATTTTTTTGGTATCTCTTTATGTGAATAGATATTTAAGGGGTAGGTTGATGTATTATACTATGTGTGTTGGCATTGTGCATAGCGTGTTGCGAATTTTTATTTAAGGAGCCCTTGTGAATAGTGGTGGTGGTGTGTGCATAAGGAAAGGCTATGTGACCCTTAGAGCTCGGGGGTGGATTGATTATCAATCCTATGGTTGGGAGGAGAGCTTTTTGGTCATATTGTTTTTCCCTTGTTGTCGACTTCTTCTTTCAAGTTCAAATATTGAAGTTGGAGAACAAAGGGAAGTCCATCAATTCAAGAAAGTAGATATCATTCCTATGGATTAGGAACAAGTTTGAGTTCCAAGAGTGGAGTTGTGAAATGATGCAATAGTTGTGTAGTTGGTAAATGGTTGAAGTTTTTTTTTTTAAATGTGTTTATACTTCCAACTAGATGTGTAATTTCAAAACATTAGGCAAGTTTCAATCTCTAGATGTGAAGAACTAATGTTTAAAAAAAATGTGTGAATTTTATGAGTACCGTAGAAGCCATTTCTTTAAATCATTAATGGAATAAAAGAATTATATCTTGGTTATCAAATTTCCTATCTTGAAAGAAAGTTTTAAATAAATTAAAAAAAAAAACATGATTTCTTCCTTTTATATCAAATTACATTTGTAGTAAATAATTAGATCTCATATTGATCTTCCAAAATAAAAATATGTATAAACATAAACTAAATATATATATGTATGATAAAATCACATAAAGACTAAGTATAAGTATCCAATATCTTATTACCCAAATTACATTAATTTGAAAGTAATAAACCAATCACTATATAATAATGAAATCTAAATGTTTCTTTATACTAAAATTATCAATTTTAAGATAGAATGATTATCTAAATTTAAAGTAGCTATTCTCAATATATTAGTAAGAAAACTTGAGCGGCTTTCATAAATCACACGTATAAGTCTTAAATGTTTTTTTTTTAAAGAAAACTTGTTTAAGTGGGGAAGGGGTTTTCGATCCCCTCCATGGCACTGACCTAGAGGGCCGACCATGGTTGGGTTGGCTCCCCTTATAAGGACGACTTTCTTGGCACATGATTAATTTCTAAAAAATTATTTGTTCTCAAAATTAGACTTGGAGGTTATTCCACTTAGTAAATAGATACTTAGAATTGTTAATAAACCTGTGAAGTCTTAGTTAACATTGGAAAAGAATAAATGGTTAAATTTTGATAATTTAGATTGTCACTATGTGTATAAAATGGATTATTATTATTATTATGGGTGTTTCAAGGTTTGGATTAGATAATACTTGTATGTTAGGTGTGGCATGTTGATTTAATTATATCCAGTGAAATTAGGATGTAATAGTTATGTTCACAATAAGATTTTGAATTATTATAGTCTTCATATATGTTGGGGATTTTCTATTTAATATTCTTAATGGTCATTGTTGAAAGAGTTTTTTTCATATTTTGTTCAATCAATGCTTGAGGCCTACACTGTCTTTAGAAACCATTTTTGTCGATATTATCCTCAAACATAGTTTTTCTCTTAATAGTTGTCATTAAAATTGGCTAGTTAATGTCATTAATTGGTGATATAATATTGTCTCTTTCACTCTTGATTTGTGTTAAGGAATCAATGTATTATTTATAGGTTGAGATTTACCAATGCTTTGGAAATTAAATATGGTGGGTCGTTGCTTAGTTAAATCCTAAAGAGAACTTGAAAGCTACCCAAATGTGTTAAGTCCATATTGTTCATACACTAGTGGTTGGCATTATTGTGTGTAGGGATAGGTGCAAGTCAGTAACAATTGGTTAGATTTTTTTTTGCTTGGGTTAATGACTTTCGGTCTTCGTATAGAGATCAACTGTTTCAAGCATTAGTGCTATTGTCATTAATTAAGGAAATGTTGAATAAAGAGTAATGCATACTTTATCTACTAACAATATTATTGTTGTGATTTTCAATCACAATAATATTGTCTTTGGTTAAGAATTTAGGCAATGTGAATGATCTTGATATTAATATTATGAATCATCTTATCATTGCATTGATAGAGTTAATGAAGTAGGAGATGAGCAATTTTGATTTCTAAGGTAATACTTATAATTATATTTGGGTTAGTGGTAAGAAATTAGTAGGTAAAATTATTATCAATAATCGTAAATATAATGGTGACCCATGAATAATAATGTTAAATTAGAATTGGCGACATGATCTCTAGTAATAAAAGGAAGGATGCCATTACATATAAATATTAAGAGATACTAGCATTAAATTTGGGTATTTCAATGAAGGTGGTATTAAGAGGTATAATATTAATGTTGAGTATCAAAAATAATGTTATTATAATATTTTCTTGTAAAAAAATTAATAGTGTCAATATTAATGATGTTAGAGAATATAAACATTAATAAAAATGCTATCAAAGTCATTATCGTTAGGGATGTTTAATACTAACCTTGTCATTGTATGTTACCATGTTAATGTGGTTGGAAATCATTAGTGTTTTTAAGCATTTGCTGAAAAGAATTGATAGTTGTGAAATTTTTAGGGTGTGACAAATAGAAAATTAGAGGATTTCGATGGAATAGAAAAAGCATGTATACAATGGAAACATTCTAAAAGAGTCAAACTTACCTCTGTTCAAGCACACAATCTACCAAATATGAGGTGAAGAATTCTTGAAGACTATGGAAGCAACTTTTTTCCTCCTTGGCCAATAGAGTCGATCCCTTTTTCCTTGTGTTTTTTTACCAAGATTCACCCACTTTTTCTCTCCTCACCTTTTGCATGAATTTTACACCCTCTAAAACTACATTTTTCCCAAATTGGAAGGCTTTCATTAAGGTAGCTGCCCACTTCTTGCACTTCAATTTTCTCCTTTGTTTGGGGATTATGTGTGGCCATCCAACCATTCAAGCCCATTTTCAATTCAAATCTGAATATAAATTAAGTATTGACTATTAAGTTAATATTCTTTTTCATTTAATTACTTTAACATTCGAATGTTATTTTCAAATGATAACATAAATTGTTTTTTCCATGTGACACATTTTTTTATCATTTTCTAATTTCACAAAAGGAATTCTTTTCAAAATTTCAAATTGAAGAAAACAATTTACCACACAATATATATTTCCGTCTCTTTTCTTAAAATGGAATTTACATCAAATAGTCAAGGTAAAGCAAATGCTTCAATAAATTTGTTTCCATAAACTTACCTATTAATCATTCATACATTTCACACAACCAAAATTATGTCTACCAATTTGTAAGTTAAATGCAGATGCTATCATTTTGAATGGTGTGTGCACATTCTAGATTCCATCATGCTTACCGATCGTCATTCGGCTAAATAATTGTACCTCAACCATGTTCTCGATCTTCAAGTTGCAGGTTCCTGCATTCACACACTTGCACTTGCAAAGTTTCATCAGTAACCATTAACCAATGCTCGAAACGAAAAGATTCCTTTTCACATCATAACATTCATCTTTCATATTCAATCATATGAATATAGATATATTTCAAATGGCAATGAAATTTTAAATTTATCACAAATCAAACTGATAAATTTTATTTTTTATAAATATTTAAATATCAATATTTTTTAAATCCAAGCAAAATTTTGAGACGTGACAAGTTTAAATCCCACCACCTAATGACATCACCTATATTGAATACAAGTTGTTGCATGGAAGTTTCAATTTCAAAGTGGCATGTTGAGTTGCTTATGGGCTTCTCTTTTGAGGGTTTGTAAAATTTATGTTTTTAATGTTCATGCCACAACTATTTGAGGAAGCATAATGAAATAACTCACAACCCACTATGGAAATCCAACCTGCATTTATTTTTGCAATTGAAATATTCTTGCGTAATGTGTAGACAAACTAGAAAGGACATGCCTATGTAATTGCATGTTGGAAAACACTATGTGGGTTGTGTAATTAAATTATATGAGGTGAGTGGCGAGTAACCAATTATGTTGCTATGTAAATAGAGGGTTTTGAAACATCATGTGAGTTGCAGGTTTGATAACACCCAATGTTTTCTAACATACAATTTTACAAAATAATATGAATCTAATCAAGACCTTTTTAATTTACATATTAACAACTCAATTGGTTTGTCACCCCTCACCTCAATCAATTTGGTTAGTCACTCACTATTTTACAAACTGCACTATATGAAAACAATGTGAATGTAATGAAAACATTTTCTTTTGTAGGCAGTAAGAATATAATGAAGTTCACCTTCAAATTATATAACAACTATTATTTAGAGTAAAAAATGCATTTCAATTTCTTTGAATATGATTGGAACAAAGAAAATGTACAAAATAATTGCAAGTTTGAAAACACAATGTGGGTTGTTAGCTATTTCATTGTGCACATTCAAAGGTAAAGGGTGGAGAGCACGAGGAGTTGCAAGAGGGGGATACATAAATTTAACCAAATTAAGGTGAGGGGTGACCAACCAATTGGGTTGTTATGTCTGAGGGTTTTAAAACAGCCCGTATGTTGCAGGTTTGATAACACCAAGTGTTCTCCAACCTCTAATTTTACAAAACAGTATAAATGTAATCAATTTTTTATTATTATTTACATAGTAACAACCCAATTGGCTTGTCACCCCTCACCTTAATTTGGTTAGTCACCCATTTTTTTGCAGACACAACCAATCTCCCAACAAAATGGCATGTCATGGACATGATAACATACAAAAATACCTCACATATTTATGCCATATATACATACCTCCTAGCTAGCTACCCGTGCCTCCCATGCATCTTTGAAGGGAGAATGGTTGCTCTTCTTCCACATGTGCTTTCTTCTGAGCTCCCTAGCAACCTACAAAATGTGAAATAGCAGGCTGGTGGATATTTTTTTAAATAAGTAATTTCAAACGTTTTATTTCAAAAATGAGGAATTAATTTTAAATCCTACTGTCATGCCACATTTTTTGGCAACAAGACACATGACAACACTAACGACACATTCCTACACGTCCGTCAGTGTTTGTCTGTTAGTCTTATCTTGTAAGGATGCCAATGTATGGGGGATGGGGTGTTATGTTATAATATCATAGACATGCCATTTTATTAGGAGATTAGCTTGTCCCCTATTTTGCAAACTGCATTATATAAAAATAGTATTAATGTAATGAAAACCTTTTCTTTTGTAGACAGTAAGAATGTAATAAAGTTCACCTTCAAAATTTATAACAAGTTTTAGGTAGACTAACTATTGTATTTCAATTTTCTTATATGATGGAAAAAATTGCACTGAATAATTGCACGTTGGAAAAATACAGTGGGTTGTCTGTAGATGATTTTATTATGCTTGTTCAAATCTAAATGGTGGATATGTAAATGTAACCAAATTGAGGTGAGGGGTGACCAAGCAATTGGGTTGTTACGTGTAGAGCATTTTACAACAACATGTGGGTTGCAAATTTTATAACATGCGTTGTTATCCAATTTTATTACATTCTTACTATCTATTGAACAATTTTTTTCAAGACAATCATAAAACAAAGCATATTGAGGTGAGGGGTGACTAACCAATTGGGTTGTTACATTTTTAGGGTTTTAAAATAGTATGTGGGTTGCAGGTTTTATAACACCTAGTGTTTTCCAAACTATAATTTTATTCACAATATGAATGTTTTCAAAACCCTTTGTTATTTACAGAGTACAAATGTAATGAAAGGCACTTTCAAAATTTACCACAACTGTTAGTCACAGTAAAAAATGCATTCAATTTCTTCACATCATCGAAAAATAAAATGCATAGTATATTTACAGGTTGGAAAACACAATGGGTTGTGAGTATAAGAACTCTTAGTTACAGTAGAAATTGCATTTCAATTTCCTCATATGATTGAAAAAATATATGCTTCCTTACAACAGACAATGCAATAAATTTTGGAACTTTAACTGTCAACACTTGCAACTTTTTTACATTTTACAAAGAACTAGGGATGCCTCCTTTAAAAGAAAATGTGGTTCATACTGTGATGAATACTATTGAGGTGGTCGACACATTGGAAATGATGTGTGGGGAATATTGTTCTGTAATTGATTGTGAACTTCCCATAATTCTTTTCTTCTAATGCATGAATCAATATGCTTTATAGTTTCATTTACAAAATTTAAATATAATGATTTTGACAATATATCATTCATTTTATTTAGGTCGATAATCGAGGTAATGATCACACTCTTGCACATGTCCCTGATGAAGAGGAGGAGGAGGATGAAGATGAGGAGGATGTTGAAGATGAGGAGGGGGCCGAAGATGAGGGAAAGGTTGAAGATGAGGAGGAGGTCCATGACGAAGACAACATTGCCAATGTTGACAAGGATGACAGTCATGACAAGCCTAGTGAGTACGAGGATGCATAGGCTAACCCTAACGATGAGCAGGGTGTGAATGACATATAGGGTGATGCGAAGGACATGAAGGTAGATATAAAAATTAAATTATTGCATCATTTGGTTGTGTGTTTATGCTATGCATTCTATTTATTTTACTATCAAATATGGTATACTATTTTATTTTCTAGATTTGTTTTCTATGATGCTACTCATCATAGATTTGAATAGCTGGGTTGCAAATATGTATATTACTGTATGTACGGTTCATATAGCATCGGGGAAGGGAAAATATTTTGAGATTTTAGAATGCTCAACCTATATAGGGTGTTGGAACACCAACTTCCTCTTCTGATGCCATGAAAGTGTGGTCGAAGTATGACAGGGGGGACAACGAAAAAACTTGCTTCATCTCACTGACAAAGTGAAATAGTATCATCAAAAGATGGAGAATGATGTGGACTACCAGATGAGGTTACAATATAATATGTAGAGAAGGCATGTTATTCAAAGGGTCTGCCTAGTGTATGGTATAAAGACTTCCTTGAACTTCCTCATGAAGCAAAGGAGGTGAAATCTGCAATGCACTCATACAACAGTAAGAAGAGGAAGGAGGAAAGAAGGAAAATAATACTAAACTTGTATGAGAGAAAGAAAAAGGTAATGTGGAAATGAAATCTTAAATTTGAATTTTGGTTGTTGTTGTTGTTGTTGTTTTTTTTTTTCTTTCTATTTTGATGCATTCAAGGTTCATGTATCGTTAACTTACATGGCATGATAGGGTGATGGTCAAGAAGTGAATATTGGTCCTGAGTAGGGTGTATTTGATTTGGAAGATGAGGAGCTTCCCATGAAAGCACAAGATGATTTTCTCCCTCCCACTGCTGTGCCCAACATTGAGAAGAAGAGGGAGCATAAATGGCCAAAAGTTTCAAGGCTCCTTTAGAGGAAGAAAGTGGAAGAAAGGGTAATTTCAAAATCTACTTTTTAACTTGTATTTTGATATTTTGAATGAATTAGTTGCATGCATATGAACTTGATGTGATGTTTACATTCCTTCCATTATAGGGTAAGGATGAACAAGTAAGTGGTGGGCATGAGTAGTGTAGTGTCCATTTGGGATAGAAAATGTGCCTCAACAGGGCATCAAAGAAGAAAGGGTTCCTAAGGAGGAGATCATATATGTGATAGATGATTTAGTATGTATTTTTATTTATTGAAAAAGGGTAGAGTTTGTGCTATATGACCTTTTTTTGAATGTATTTCACATTGATGTTTTAGGATGATGATATTCCTATTTCTCAATTTTTGGCAAAGAAGTGGAAAGCCATTGACCATGAAAATATTGAGGTGATCACTACATTCATATGAGTTAACTAATCTGAAGTGTGCTATCTCCTTTCCTTCTATAGATATATTATTGGAAATGACAATTTGAAATTGATATGTTTGTGTTTGTATATTGCTACCTTAAATTGTAAAGTTTGGTTATTATCTTTGTCTTCTTCCACCTCTACTATTGTTCTGGAGGATCAAAATGTTATTGGACATTTGTAGTCTCAGTAAAAATTGATCCTTGACCTTATTGGCAATGTAGTCGCAATGCAGTTGGGAGAGGGTGATAAATATGGACATGGGGATGGGGAGAGCACTAGCTTGCCATCTATATCGGTAGTGACATAACACATTTCCATGCTTGTGTTCCAATTTCTTAATGATTCCTTAACAATGACATGAATTACTATTGATGTTAATGAAATTTCCAATGTAGCCAAACCCTGTTGATGAGGAGAGGATAGATGATGAGGTCATGGATTTAAAGGTTGAAGATCAAGTTGACCTTTACTCGAGGGGTAAAGTGTTTGGAAAAGGCTTTCTGGTAGACATGAGGAGAGGTGATGTTTCTAGAATCCCAAAAGGTTGCGTGAAAGTCCATATTGTCGAGGCCATTGCTCATGACTGCAAACTACCTTATCGTGGTGCTTTTGTAGACGTTCTCATTGAACCTATGAATTCCTTCACGATATGGAGCATCTCCAACTTGAGGCCTTCTCTTCCAGAGGTACATATAAACAATTTTTGTTTGTATATATCATTGTTGTCGGCAACACAAGGGTAGACAACTAAGAGGGGGGTGAATTAGTTGTCTCAGAAATTTAAACTTATCAAACTTATTAACCTTATTCTCAGATCTAATAAATAACCATGAAAGCATAAACCATCAACACATCGAAAATACACATAACACCGAGATTTTTACGTGGAAACCCTGTTAGGGGAAAAACCATGGTGGAGGTTAGTCCACAAGATTATACCCTGTTAAAAGTATAAAGAAAAATAAATGGGGAATGCACTTGCATTCAAGCACACTGCCTAGAGCTCACTGCTCAAATATATAAAGGCTTACTAACCAAAAGAAGACACAATGTCTTATAGAAACATTCGGATTACATCCATAGGATTTTGAACTGAGAAAATAACATTTGCTAATGCCTGATTATAGTTTTGGTTAAGCACATGAACACTTCTTCATACTCTGCTCACTCTTCTTCACACTCTACTTCTACCTTCAAATGATTAGGACATTATTCACACATTTCATACATGCATGCCTTCAAATGGAATAAAAAATTTCTTATATATATCTACAACAAGAGATTACATCGCTACATGTCGGCCTCAACAAAATAATAAAACATATGCAAACTGTTGGCCCAAAACAATAAATAATTTTCAATGCAAATCGACCAATGTCGGCCACAACATAATGGAGATCCAAAAAAAAATACTTGAACACAAAACACCTTTAAAAATTATTCCTGGAAGATCCACAACACGCTACAACACCCTGTCGGCCAAGAACATGAAAAACATGAACACGCAAGAGAAAATCTCTAATCACGAGCACGATGATCAATGCAGACATGGAACACAGATAGAGCATGATCTACAAACATCCAAAAACATCGTGAATCACTAGAGAAGCATCCGCAACAACTGAAATTACTAGAATCACACCATCTTCATTCAGGAACACCAACTAAAGCAACTAAATGACTGTCAGAACACAACTGCTCATAACTCAATCAAATCTTGATGCAAATCTTTGAAACTTAACGTGGATAAAATAGATATACTCGAAAAAAAACCATTTAATCCACAACCTCTGATCATCAACGTACTGAGCTAACTAACAGACTAAACTTCACTTCACCACTGGCAACCTGCAACTTATTTTATTACAATTTTCTCAATATCCTCGACATATACAACCTTGAAGAAATTAATGCAAATAATCTTGACATCAATGACAACCACATATCACTAATATCCAACAATCTCCACCTTTGGAATTGATGGCAACACATGATGTGACAAAAACCATCAACGCAACTATCTTTAGCACTTTCTCCTGTTAATGGTCAAAACAACACAACAACATTAAACAGAATATCTCTATCCTATTTCTCCTAAAAAAAAAAAGATAACATAAAGTAATCTAACTCCCAAGGTCCTCGTAGTTGGTTCTCAACTGTGCTGATGTTACTCAATGGCCAATGTAACTGTAATATTCAAGGGGCCTTTGTTGGTAATAAGGAACACAAACTGCATCTGATCAATTAACCTACTTTGGGGGGTGTAAATAAATGGAAAAATATAAATCAGGGCTTTAGAACAGTAGGATATGAATAAAACTTCTTAACATCTAGACATGCACCTTAACGAGTGTTTCTTTATCCAACCAAAACCATAACACGATGCAATTCATAGAATAATCTACACCACTAGATACATTCATAGTGCTAATTCAAACAATCACAACCATTCACTAAAACTTCACTTCAAGACTTGAAATAGATCACTCACTCATTGCTAAAACCAGATCAAATAGACATAAAAGTAATTCCATTCACAGATAATTTAATGAAATAATCTTAAAATCCGGTTTCCCCTATTGATTTGCATCAAATAGAAAACATTTAGGCACAACAACTCATTGGTATATGGATTGATTATGCTTCATTAACATTACCACAAAGGTCCAAACTTAACAATAACATGTAAACTGTATAAAGTTGTAAAAAGTATCCAAGTTCAATAGAAATTTCAAAGTATCTTGCTAAAACTTATGAAATCCTAAGACTATGATTCCTATTTGCTATCATATCAGGTGGCTAATCTTTCTTCAATTAGTCGACCTTTACAAAATAGAGCCCAAAAGTACATATAGGCTATCCATGCATAAGTTTCTCTCAATTAAAAATTGAGATCCACAAATCTAGGAACTAGAACTGCATCAAAGAACTAGACTGGCCGATCTTTAGTTCAAATGCTGATTGCTTTGTTGTGCAAAATTTGATGCCCAAGGAAGAAGGTAGAACTGGAGGATGAGAGCTTTAGTTCAACTTATGTCAAAACCCTACAAAATAGAAGAGGAGAGGAATTTGTGTGTCAAGAAGAGAATGTTCTACTGCCAGCTCACTCATGCGTTGCTTGTTCAAGGAGATACTCATCATAACTAGAGAATACTTGTTGAAGGATGTCTAGATCAGGTCCATCTACCCAATTAACCTCAAATTTAATCCTCTTCAACTCTATTGAGGAAAATTATTGCATATCCTTCAATTTGATTAATTCCCTCCTTGCAACTTTCACCTCATCTTTTATATCCATGAGTCTATCCAATAACAAGTCTTCTCCATCATCTCCTTTCTGCATTACTTCCTCAAATCTGCTGCTCCACTTCTCCTTCAACTTATCCAAATGAAGACCTTCTTTGACTAGGATATCCACATTGAGAAAAATAGCAACCATTGCCTCCAATTCATCAATTTTTTCATTCAAGTCTTTACTAGCTTCTTGAACTTCATTCTTATGCTCATAGATGAATTTGGATATGAACCCAATTATGCTCAATGTCTTCTCAATAAAATCTGCATTCTCCTCTTCAAGAATTGATTGCTCCAGGAGAGTGGACTTAGGCACCTTGCTGATGTCTTTCAACTTCTTGACATGTTCTCTATATTCTTCATGTTGTTTCTCTAGGACTTCAACATGCTGATTCATTTCCTCTGCCAACTCAAGTTCTCCTTCATGAACTTTGAAACCATCAGCCAACACTTAACCAACCTCTTGATTGAGTTTATCAATCCACCTATCAAGCATCCCCACCTTACTCCTTATCTGCACTAAGTCATCGACTTCCTTCTTACTCAGTAGGATTGGGGTTTTCGAAGCAGTAGCTTGTTGAGAAACTAGAGTGGAAACATCCTTAAGGAATTTGTGTAATTGATCCAATTGAGCTTTAAGTTCATCCTTTTTCTACTTATCTTTGATCATTCTAGATTTGGTGGAGGAAGCTACAATATCAATGAGGTTCATCTGTTGATTCCTTGTAGGTCTCCCCAAATTGACTGTGCCCAATTGGTAATCAGTTATTTGTATGTCTTCCCTATCCTTATCCACCATGGGGATTGCACATTCAACAACAATTTCTCCTGCATCTATGAGCTTGGTGGAATGAAGAACTATAGCCTTCTTCTTGGGTCTTTCCTTCTCTATTTCCTTCATCACTTCATCCCAATTGAGAGGCTGAGGTTGAACTATCTACTTTTTCTCAAGATCAAGTTTTAACCATGTAGGAGCAGTAGGAGTGGTGACTACTTGTGTTGAAGAAGAGGCAACAGTGGTAGAAGATAAAGGTTGCAATATGGTGTTTCTAGGATGAGAATCAACCTCTTGCACATTCTGTTGTTCTCTTTTTGCATCTTCTTGTGCAAGTCTCTCAGCTTTGTCTTTATCCTTTTCCTCTTGCAACCTTTTAGCTTCCAACTCCTTTTTCAGACGTTCTTCTTCCAATCTCCTTTCCTCATACATCTAGTCTCTTTGTTTTTCAAGCTCCTTGACTTGTCCCATGCCTCTTTAGACTTCTGTTCATGTAGAGCAACTTCTTTAGTCTCCTTTTCTCTTTGTAGGCGTTCTTCCTCTTCTTTCTCTCTATGGGCTTTCTCAACAGCCTTGAATTTAGCCTCAAGGGCTTCTCTTTCTCTTCTCTGTCTAGCCTTATCCTCTTCAAGATCATGGATCTTTTGCAACATTTCCAATTGATCTCTCTTCTTTAGTTTTGAGTTCCTGCTCCTATTGTTGTTGCTACTTATATCACATAATAGGTCATAAAGAAACTCTTAGTCTCTCTCACTATGAGCATTTGGTTATGTATGCACTCTAACACAATCATAAGCCAATCAAATTGTTACTTGCCATCTAGGATAGTATGAATGAATGGAAACATCCATTCCTTGAATTGGGAGGCATCTCTCTTCCCAAATAATCTAGAGAGCATCATTATTATATCTCCATTCTCTTTGTAGAAATCTACCCTTTTAGGCTGGTCAGGAAGCTTGGCTAGGGACTTCTTTTCAACCCTCATCCAGTGCTTGTTTATGTGATTCCTGCTAGTCTCCTTCTATTTTCAATAGAGTTGTAGGGCTTCTGCCTCATTGAGCTGCCTGGGATTCTGTGGATTAGGTGCATTGAACATAAACCTTATCATTTATGGTGTAAGGTCAATGATAACATTTCCCTACAAGTCAACACATTGTCTGGTGTTAGGATTGTAAGCTACAGATGTTGTAAGTATCAACTCTGGACATTGGACAAATAAAGGGAAGAGGGCAACATGTGCCGAACCAGACTGGACAATCCTCTTCATTCTTACTGTGACATCTTCACTAAATGTTTCTTCATACAACTCTTCATAGTTGAAGGGGCCCAAGTTTGTATATATAATATCGGCCCAATCTGAGTCCACGTTGGTAGCTATGATGGTCAGACTCTGATGCTTATACCTCAAAGTATATGGGAGCTGTTCCACCTTGATCTTCTTAGGCTTAGCTCCTTTCCTTGAACTTTCTACAGGTTGGCTTCTTTGAGAAGTCTCTTCTAATGCTTCTGACATATCTTATTTCTTCAATAAAACCTTGTATTAGATGAACAAAAGCATGAAAATTGATAGATAATCTAATACCATCCTCTACTTCCTCAAGAAAAATTTCATACTTAGTCATATTTCATATTCATTGAAAGTAGAGTTACAAAAGAATAAGGAACAAGAAACCATTGAACATAGGCGGGATCGAGACCAAAATTAGGTTGAAACCAGAATCAGGATCAGAATGGAAACCAAACCCGGAACCAATCAATAGCTCGAAGTTCGATTTCCACTTCGGTTCCACTTCCGCTAAAGGGAAAGTGTGAAGACCAAGATCAATAGTAATCAGAAGCAGGATCATTTTGGGAATGAACCCTAATGCCAACACTTATGGGATGAGTTCATTCCAGAGTCCGCTTCCGTCAGTTTACTACTCAAAAGAAAGCAATTTCTCAAAGAGGTGGTCACATGAGCTTAAGGACTTGAGTCACATGGGATAATATGGGAATCTCAAATAAAGGGGCTTAACCTCACCCTTTAACCAAATAAAGACCAAATTTAACTCTAGGGATGGATATTTGTAAAGGTCGTCGAGCAAACCCTAGTTTGCACAACTCGTCAACTCAGATAATTAGGGCATCAAAAACCCAACATGGAAATCATTGAACCAACATGGAAATAAGATCAAAGGGGTTTCTAAATAGACTTTCAAACATTTAAAGCACAAAGGACCCCATTAAACGAAACCCTAGTTAGAAATTAGGGCACGACAAAATGAACCTGCCACGAAAGCGACAGCAGAACGAAAAACAAACAAACAAAAAGACAAAAATAGAAAAATGGAAAACAAAAAAAAGACAAGATTAAACCAAAAAAAACACATAGGAACGAGTAAAGATTCACAAGAAAAGGTCCCATGAACATGCAAGAACACAAAAACAAAACGACAAACACAAACAGGAAGAGAATGGGAAAAGACCCTACCTTGAAGTGCCAACAAGAAAGGCAGAAACCAGATGAAAATTTGCTCGCCAACACGCCTCCACAATCAAATCATGCTCCTCTCAAAATTATCTTGGCTCTGGTTCACTAAAACAACTTAGATAACAAAGATAATGAGCCAGTTAACCTTGATTAAGGTTTTAAAATAATTTCGCGCGTGTGAGGAGGCTACAATTAATGCAATAAATGCGGTAGGTCGGGGGTGGAGAAAATGACGTAAATGAACATTCAACCAGTGTGGAAATTAAAGGCAGGGTGGATGCGAACCCGGATCTGGAACAAGACAAGAAACCTTTAACAAATCTCTTACCCAACTCTGAACCTGGTTCTAGTCCCACAACAAGGATAGGAAATAAAGGAAGACGAGGGCAGAATCGAAACCAAAACCAGACTTGGGACTTTTGCAAAGTTCCAAGTTTAGTTCCGATTCCGATTCCATTCTCAAAAAAGGAACAAAACTAAGACAAGGACAAAGAAACAACGGGAAGCGGGACTGGAACGGAAACCAGACCCGACCCAAACATCAATGAAAACAACAACACAAAGCAAGCGAGCGAGAGCAGGATCATAATGAACACCAAATCTAGAAATTTTACAAAGTTCCAAGTTCACTTTCAATTCTGGTTCCACTTTTTCCCGAGCAAAGACAAAACACCAAGGACAAAACAAAAACAAGGGGGACCCATTTTGATCCAAAAAAAAATGGGGTGGTTATGCAAGGCATAACAAATGGTGACTCTGCTGGGAAAATGGTTTATCCATTTTCAAGATACTGAAGAATTTAGTCACCCAGAACCTCTATTTTATGAATCATGCTAACTTAAGTAGAATTAGATATATTGAGTAAGGTTGAGCTAGAATCTCAAATGTATATCAACATGAACTACTTTGAATCTGATTGTGTGCATATATGGTGCATCTTTCTTTATAAAAACTTTCTCCACCCCTGAAAAACTACACCTAAGATCCAAGCTACATAGGTTGAGTCCTTTAACTGTTGTGCAATGAAATCCTAAGCATTGCTCCGCTGCCAGTCAGGCGTTAATAGCCCCGACGGAGATACCTCTAGTTCTCTCAAAGCTTTTCTCTACTACCAGACAGGTGTCCATAGCCCCGATAGAGATACTTCAATCACCCATTTGATATTGAGTTTGCATTTTTTTTTCAATGGTTTTCTTTTCTCTTTCTTTTTATAGGATTTACTTGTGGGAATTCTTTATTAAATTTTCTCAATACTCAGATACGATTGATCTGAAATGTGAGTTGAGAACTACAGTGGACCTTATGACAGTTTTGGGAATCATATTTTTCACTTGAATCAGAGATACAATCACCCAGAGATAAGTAGGAACTTTACATAGGCAGATTTTTTATCTATTTTGTGACAGACTTTATTCATAGTTCATGAGATTATTTACAATATACCTTATTCTTAATAACTTTTCAAACTAGTGTTAAAATGATCATAAGACATAAATAATTTAGAATGAAATCTTTCAACAGATATGCCTGAAAAATACCTAAATCAATTTCTCTCCTAGTGCCTGCAACATACTTTGAACAACAACCCCTTCATTTCAAAATGGAAGAAAATGAAGGTCCCCAAAGACCAAGACAAAAATAGAAACAACAAAAAGAAACAAAGAAAAAAGAACAAACAAGCAAACAGACAAACAAACAAACAAACAAACAAAACAAAAGAACAACTAATTACATATAATACAATTAATCAGAAAATCAAACCCTCATGGGCCAAAATAGTGCTTGAGAAATTGACCATTGATGGGCAATGGAACAGGTTCTCCTATTAGGGTGCTCAAGCGAAAAGCATTTTCACCCAGGATCTCAACTATTTGATACGAACCCAACCAAAGTCTGTCAAAATTTTGGTGGTCTCCCCTTTTCTCCTTAGCTTTATCCCATAGCAACATGAGATCTAATATCCTAAAGGCCTTTATTTTGGCCCTCTTGTCAAACCAGTGTTTGACGACAACTTGATGTTTAGAGAACTATTGTAAAGCAATGTCTCTTTGTTCTTCCATGTTTAGTAGACTAGTTAGTCTAACCTCTATCTGATCATCCTTTGAATAAAATTCCTACATAAACCTAAGGACATGTATCTACAAATGTATTGGGAAGACCGAATCTTCGCTGTAGACTAACTTAAAAGGTGAATTTCCTAGGGCGGCTTTAATACGAGTTCGATTTTCCCATAAGGAAAATCTCAGCTAGGTATGCCAGTCCCTAGGGTTGTTTTCTAGCAATTTTTTAATCACTTCCAACAGGTTCTTGTTGGTAGACTCAACTACTCCATTTCCCTGAGGGTAGTAATTAGATGAATAGTTCAAAATAATTTTGTGTTCATAGGCCCATTGAATGAACTTTGTAGAAGAGAAAGCAAGGTCATTGTCACATACTAGGGCGAATGGTACTCCAAACCTGGTTATGATGCTTTCATTGAGAAACTTGATGACCACATCCGTGGTGCTATTTTTGCAGGGTTGAGCCTCGGTCCAGCGTGTGCAGTAGTCAGTTGATGTCAAGATGAACTTATGACCTATAGAGGAGCTTGGATTAATAACCCCTACGAAATCCAGTTCCCATTGGGCGAAGGGTCTTACCTCGTACACTGATTGTAAAGGCATGGCTGGATTATGTTCCCTAGATGCAAAGGTCTGGCATGTGTGACATGTCTTGACATGTTGGTGTGCATCTCAGAATATGTGGGGCCAATAGTATCTTGATATGAGAACTTGATGGGCCAAGGAATCAGCAGATCCATGCCCTATAACATGTCTACCATGAAACTCAACAATAGCATGTTTGGCTTCTTGCTGATCCAAACAGTGCAGGTAAACTCCTTCAAAATTTCTTCTATATAAGGAGCCTCCTTTAAGCATATAATGAGCACTCTTCATCCTTAATGCTCTCCTTTGAGTAGCATTCATCCCATCTGGGCATTTATTATTAAGGAGGAAGAAGATCAGATCTGTGTACCAAGGATACTTTGTGAATGACTGCACTGTGTACTGCTGGCAAGTGATATTCTTATCGACATCCACCATTACTTTAGATAAGCCCTATCCTGGAACGAGCTTCATTGGATGTATTTCTAGATCAAACTCCTATAAAATGGCCATCCATTTTCCTCTTCTCTCCCCCAATTCACTCTGCAAAAGGAGAGACTTCACAGTTGGATCAGGAACTATGGCGACGATCTGACTTCGAAGGATGTATTGCCTAAAAGTTTTTACTACTCGCACCAGTGCAAAGGCTTTCTTTTCAAGGGGCGAATATCTGAATTCTACATTTTTGAATGGGGAACTCATGAAAGCAATAGGTCTTTCATCTCCCTCACCTCTTCGTTGTGTTAAAACAACCACACATGAATGATCGGATGCAAAAGAATAGATATAGAAGGGCTTGAGATAATCTGAGCTAGTCAAGACTAGTGCCTCATATATTGACTGTTCAATCTATAAGAAAGCAATTTTAGCCTTGTTACTCCATTCTATTTTTGCATCTTTTCTCATCATTTCATTAAGAGGTTTGAAAATTTATGCAAACCCTATTATAAATTTTCTCACAAAATTGATCCTTCCGAAGAAAGATCTCATCTCCTTTTTGCTTCTTGGCATTGTCAATTTTAAGATGGCTTCAACTCTGTCAGGGTCTATGGATATCCCCTTTTCTGATATTACATGGCCTAAAAGTTTCCCTTTAGAAACTCCAAACACACTTTTTTTGGATTTAGAGACACACCATAGCTTATACATCTCTTAAGGACTTTTGCTAAATTAGCAGCATGGTCCTTTTTGTTCTTAGAGAAGATAGTTAAGTCATCTACATAAATAATGATACACTCACCTATTAAATCCTTGAATGCCACGTCCATTGCACGCTGAAAGGTAGCTCTAGTGTTGATAAGGCCGAATGACATTCTTTGATAGGCAAATGTCCCCCACTTGGTAGTGAAGGTGGTTTTCATTCTATCCTCATGACTGACAAGCACTTGATTATACCCAGAATATCCATCCAAGAATGACATCATCTGGGATCCATTGATAGTTTGTAATACCTCATCAAGAGAAGGAAGTGGATAGTTATCCTTCTCGGAGGCCTTATTTAGGTTCCTGAAATCAACACACAATTTGATCTCACCATTTTTCTTACGCACAGGAACCAAGTTTGCAACCTAGGTGGAGTGCCATACTGGGAAGGTTATTCTTGCCGACAACAACTTTTGCACTACCTTCTAAATTAATGGCTCAATCAAAGCATTCACCAAGAGTTACTTTTGATGAAAGGGATTTGCTTCTGGCTTCAAAGGTATGGTATGAGTGATCACCCAAGTGTCAAAGGTCTTTAAATATTCATAACTCCAAGCAATTGTTGCAATGTCTTCTTTCAACACCTTAATTATTTTATCTCTGATTTCCTCAGGGCAAGTTTTTCCTATATATACATTCCTTTCTAAACCTGAATCAACCAAATTGATAGATTCATACTTCCCTTCATCACTTTCTGTTGGCACCCTTTCACGAGCTCGAGGATCAGAGTCAAATATTCTTTCCAAAGCTACCATCCCCTTGGGAATGCTGTTGCTTTTCAAATTCAGTATCCCTTCTGTGTCACAACTCTCAGGGTCCCAATCTCCCTGATCTCTTTCTGATTCATCAATTATTTGTCCTTTGAAGACATCTGAACTTACCAAGAAGGCAAGTATGTGTTGGTCATCATCGAAGACCTAAAAATTCCATACATTATCTGGGACAGCTGGGATCGAGACAAGTTCAACTGAAAAATATTTTCAACTTTGAGTCCTGCATAGGCTCCAAAGTGCTAGCAGTGACAACAAGGACATTTTCAATCTGATTGTCTTCCCTAGGAATCAAAGTGATTCCAAAAGTGTCAAAATCCTCAATTAGATTCCAAACTCTGTTTCTGTATGTAGCCAATCTTTTGTTGTGACAAGTATATTGGCTGTGAACTTGCTTGACAATCACTTCAGAATCTCCCATTACCATGAGAGAAGTGACTTTCTTTTGATGAGAAAACATCAGTCCTTGAGCAAGTGCTTCATATTCTGTCACATTGTTTGTGTAGTCAAACTGCAACCTATAAGATGCAAAGTACGTCTTCCCTTTCAGGTTGGTTAATTCAATTCCTGCTCCACTTCCTGATTTAGACTTAGAGCCATCAAATTTAAGACTCCATAGTTGGTTCGAAGCTAGGATTTCTTTCTTCTTTGGTTACAGGTTGTGGCTTACTTGAAGTGTGTGGCAGCTTGAATTGGTGTTGGCCATCAAAATTTAAAGGTAGCTGCAGGCAATTTCTGTGAGAAGATTCTCCTATATTCAAAACCTGTTTAGGAACTACTTCCTGAACCTTTTCTTGGATCAAATCACAATTTAGTACATTTTTCATCAATGCCTTAGGCATTGAAAGGGTATACGGGGCAGGTGTAATAGACAAAGACTGATATTCCTCAGTCTCTCTTTGGAATTCAGAGCATAGAACCTGAGTCTGCTCAAGTTGGGAAGGATCTTCCTCTTGAGTGAGACTGGTTCTCGTAAGGATGGTAGCATCCTTAGCTTCAAATGAAAATTTATTGGTGAGTGCTTGGGGTTGGCATTCACAAGTTTGCTCAGCCTGGAAGACATGGTTTAAGATATCTACACAAGGTTGACATGTCAACTCAGAATGATTCTGATAATGAATCCTACACCAATTAGGAAGCAACAAACTCCATAAATCAACCTCTTCTCCCAATACCATCCTATCTTGTTGCAAATTTTTGATTAGAACTTGCTGGTTGATCGTGGTCACTGGGTCACTTTGTTCTAGAGGTAGTGTATCATTAGGATTGAGCATTGAGAAGGTCATGATCTCCTCCCTCTTGTAAACTTCTATCTTAGTTTTGAAGTAAGCTACTTCATTAGGAGAATCATATTCAGTAATCATATGTTTGAGCCTAGGCTCACTCTCAATTCTGATTTGTGTTGCTATCCCTTTCTAGGGCAGCCACATGTGTGAGAAGTCCAAGGAAAGATATCCCCCAATGCTTTTCATTAGGTCTCTACTTAGAAGCACATCACATGTTTCTAGGATATCAACTACTTGGATATCCATGTAAGTTTGGATCCTTGGGTTAGATCCAACTTGTACATGAATATTTTTCAGTTCTCCTACCACATTGACTTCAGTTTTATCCAACTGAATGACCTTTTTGTTTGTCTGAAGTGGACTCAAACCTAACTTCCTACAAATTGAGAATGGCATGACATTTCTTGATGATCTAGAATCCAGTAGATAGTTGTGCAAATTCTTTCCAAAAATTCTTAAAATTAAAAGGAAAGGTGGGGTGCCCGTCTTACCTTTGTAAAGGGATACATTCATCTCATTTGTTGGAGTCACCTTACCTTTTCCTTTTGACTGATCTGCTTCCTCTAGTGCCCTCATCACAATCTCTCGTTGGGCAGGGCACCACTTCATAATGTCAAATAATGATAATGAAGTCTTTTGCTTCTACATCTCTGCAATGAAATAAAACTCCGAATCATTCTTTACTTGACACTTAGGAAAATAAGGTGGGTTACCTTTATTCTAAGATTCAGGTGGCCCCTTTGGCGGTGGTGGGTTGTTATCCGCGTTCTAATTTTGTGGGACCATGTTAGGAGGGGAAAATGTAGTAAATGGGCCCTTATTTTAATTTCTTAAGAAATGACCTCCCTTGGTTTGGAAGGCCTGGGCATCGTATATGTCTTCCACTATTTCATTTTCTTCTTGGTTGGGGAATGGAAGTTCTTCATCAAAGATTTCATAAGCCATGTTGGTATCTGTGGATCCGCTAGACTTGTTGGGAGAACCTTGTAATGGAGCATCATCTTGTGCTATCTTGACCATCTTCTCCATTTCTAGGCAATTTACCTCAGAAGGAGCTGCAATGTCATGCAACCTACACCAATTCGTCATAAAATTAAGATCTACCACATTTGCAGTGTGTGGCTTTTCATCACCCGCTTGATAATTGTGGGAGACTCCTCCATTATTTGGCCCAGTGTTCCATTTTTTATTGTTGTTAGACCTTTGGTTGTATCCCCTATTTTGATTTTGGTAATTTTGGTTAGGGAAATTCTGGCTTTGGGAGTTCCTCTGATTCTGATTGGTGTTATAATTCTAGTTGGAGTAACCACCTTGATTAGAATACCCCTCCTAATTCTAGTAATTATGGATTTGGTTCTGAGGGGGGTTGTGTCTAAGTTGAGCCATATCATTAGACATTTGAGATAGAGTCTTCTTGAGAGTTTCCATCTCATTAGTCAATTGAACAGTTTAGTCACTTTCTGCAGTTTTCACAACATATGGCTGATTAATAAGATTTGATCCTCTAGCTTGATTATGGTAATTTTGTGATTGCTGGGAGGATTCCTAAGCATTATTAGTGAAGAATGGTAGGGGAGGTGAGGTTTGTAACTCGGTCATGGGTCCATATTGGGAATAAGACATCCTTGGGACCATATTGAACATAGGAGTTGGATTAGGCATTTGATATCCTATGGAAGGAAGAACTCCTCCCAAGCTCCCCGATTGTAAGCTTATCTGTTGTTGCAATTTGATGGCTAGGTGATAAACTTTAGACAAAGAATCAATTTCTGTGGCATCATACGTCCTCTATAAAAACAGGCCAATCAAAGGATCCACAACCCTTAAATATGCCAAAATGGCAATATTCTCAGCAACCAAGTGAGGATCCTGTAGCCTTTGGTACATTCTCTGGAATCTTGTGTTGAATAATGGCAATGGTTCATGGGGTTCTTTTCTTATGGTAGCAAATTGGTGATACAAAATAGCAGGGTCTACATAGACCTGAAACTGATTAATAAAGGCATTTTCTAAGTCTTTCCAACTCAGAATAGACCCTTGGGATAGATTTAAATACTAGTTGTATGCCATGTCACCCAAAGAGTAGGGGAATAACCTACACATAACATCATGGTGAGCTACTTGATCATGAGTACAAGCATCCTTAAATGCCTGTATGTGCTCTTCAACACTCCTTGATTCTCCATGCATATATTTGGGACAAAATCTCTTAGGATTCTTGGAAAGATCATGTATACCCCCAGGGATAGTCCCTAGTGGAGAGGGGTTATTCACGAAGAAAGCCATGGGTGGTAGTGGGACTAGTTGAGCTGGTTGTGCAATGGGTGAGTTTGGCCGGTGAGGTGGTGTGGGTGGATTTGGTGGAAACCCAGGTGGAGTAAGTAGTGGTGGCAATAGTGGAATTAGGAATCTACGAGCATGGGGCCTATACCTGACAGGGGTTTGGAGTTCAACCAATGGTTCCAAATTCTGAGAAGATCTAAGAACTCTTTTGTACCTATTTGGTGAGAATGACCCAATTCGAGCTAGTTTGTTCCTCAAGCCCTCCTTCTAGCGCTAGATCTGTTGATGGTCAAAACAACACAAGAACATTAAACAAAATATCTCTATCCTATTTCTCTTGAAAAAGAAAGATAACATAAAGTAATCTAACTCCCAAGGTCCTGGTTGTTGGTTCTCAATTGTGTTGATGTTACTCAATGGCCAATGTAACTGTAATATTCAAGGGGCCTTTGCTGGTAATAAGGAACACAAACTGCATCTGAATAATTAACCTACGTTGGGGGGGTGTAAATAAATGGGAAAAGATAAATCAGGGCTTCAAAATAGCAGAATATGAATAAAACTTCTTAATATCTAGACATGCACCTTAACAACAAGTGTTTCTTTATCCAACCAAAACCATAACATGATACAATTCATAGAATAATCTATACCACTGGATACATTCATAGTGCTAATTCAAACAATCAAAACCATTCACTAAAACTTCACTTCAAGAATTGAAATAGATCACTCATTCATTGCTAAAACAAGATTAAATAGACATAAAAGCAATTCCATTCACAGATAATTTAATGAAATAATCTTAAAATCTGGTTTCCCCTATTGATTTGCATCAAATAGAAAACATTTAGGCACAACAACTCACTAGCATATAGATTGATTAAGCTTCATTAACATTACCAAAAAGGTACAAACTTAATAATAACATGTAAACTGTATAAAGTTGTAAAAAGTATCCAAGTTTAACAGAACTTTCAAAGTATCTTGCTAAAACTTATGAAATCCTAAGACTATGATTCCTATCTGCTATCATATCAGGTGGCTAATCTTTCTTCAATCAGATAACCTTTACAAAATAGAGCCCAAAAGTACATATAGGTGAGCCATACATAAGTTTCTCTCAATTAAAAACCGAGATCCACAAATCAAGGAACTAGAACTGCATCAAAGAACTAGACTGGTTGATATTCAGTTCAAAGGCTGATTGCTTTGTTGTGCAAAATATGAAGCCCAAGGAAGAAGGTAGAACTTGTGGATGAGAGCTTTAGTTCAAATTATGTCAAAACCCTGCAAAATAGAAGAGGAGAGGAAGTTGTGTGTCAAGAAGAGAATGTTCTGCTACTAGCTCACTCATGTGTTGCTTGGTCAAGGAGATACTCATCATAACTAGAGAATACTTGTTGAAGGATGTCTAGATCAGATCCATCTACCCAATTATCCTCAAATTTAATCCTCTTCAACTCTGCTGAAAAAAAATTCTTGCATATCCTTCAATTTGATTAATTCCCTCCTTGTAGCTTTCACCTCATCTTTTATATCCATGAGTCTATCCAACAACAAGTCTTCTCCATCATCTCCTTTCTGCATTACTTCCTCAAATTTGCTTCTCCACTTCTCCTTCAACTTATCCAAAGGAAGACCTTCTTTGACAGAGATATCCACATTGAGGAAAATAGCAACCATTGCCTCCAATTCATCAATTTGTTCATTCAAGTCTGTACTAGCTTCTTGAACTTCATTCTTATGCTCATAGATGAATTTCGATCTGAACTGAATTATGCTCGATGTCTTCTCAATAAAATCTACATTCTCCTCTTCAAGAATTGATTGCTCCAGGAGAGTGGACTTAGGCACCTTGCTGATGTCTTTCAACTTCTTGACATGTTCTCTATATTCTTCATCTTTATTTCTCTAGGACTTCAACATGCTAATTCATTACCTCTGCCAACTCAAGTGCTCCTTCATGAAATTTGAAACCATCAGCCAACACTTCACCAACCTCTTGATTGAGTTTATCAATACACCTATCAAGCATCCCCACCTTAATCCTCATATGTACTAAGTCATCAACTTCCTTCTTACTTAGTAGGATTGGGGTTTTCAGAGCAGCAACTTGTTGAGAAACTGGAGTGGAGACATCCTTAAGGAATTTGTGTAATTGATCCAATTGAGCTTTAAGTTCATCCTTTTTCTACTTATCTTTGATCATTCTGGATTTGGTGGAGGAAGCTAAAATATCAATGAGGTTGATTTGTTGATTCCATGCAGGTCTCCCCAAATTGACTGTGTCCAATTGGTAATCAGTTATTTGTATGTCTTCCCTATCCTTATCCACCATTGGGATTGCACATTCAACAACAATTTCTCCTGCATCCGTGAGCTTGGTGGAATGAAGAACTCTGGCCTTCTTCTTGGGTCTTTCCTTCTCTATATCCTTCATCACTTCATCCCAATTGAGAGGCTAAGGTTGAACTATCTACTTTTTCTCAAGATCAAGTTTGAACCATGTAGGAGCAGTAGGAGTGGTGACTACTTGTGTTGAAGAAGAGGCAACAGTGACAAAAGATAAAGGTTGCAATATGGTGTTTCTAGGTTGAGAATCAACCTCTTGCACATTCTATTATTCTCTTGTACATCTTCTTGTGCAAGTATCTCAACTTCTTCTTTATCCTTTTCCTCTTGCAACCTTTTAGCTTCTAACTCCTTTTTCAGACATTCTTCTTCCAATCTCCTTTCCTCATTCATCTGGTCTCTCTATTTTTGAAGCTCCTTGACCTTGTCCCATGCCTATTTAGACTTTTGTTCATGTAGAGCAAGTTCTTTAGCCTCCTTTTCTCTTTGTAGGTGTTCTTCCTCTTCTTTCTTTCTATGGGCTTCCTCAACATCCTTGAATTTAGCCTCAAGGGCTTCTCTTTCTCTTCTCTGTCTAGCCTTATCCTCTTCAAGATCATGGATCCTCTGCAACATTTCCAATTTGTCTCTCTTCTTTAGTTTGAGTTCCTTCTCCTTTTGCTGTTGCTGCTTATATCACATAAGAGGTCATAAAGAAAATCTTGGTTTCTCTCACTCTGAGCATTTGGTTATGTATGCACTCTAACACAATCATAGACCAATCAAATTGTTGCCTGCCATCTAGGATAGTCTGAATGAATGGAAACATCCATTCCTTGAACTGGGAGGCATCTCTCTTCTCAAACACTCTAGAGAGCATCATTATTATATCTCCAATCTCCTTGTAGAAATCTTCCCTTATAGGCTAGTTAGGAAGCTTGGCTAGGGAGTTCTTTTCAATCCTCATCCAGTGCTTGTTTATGTGAGTCCTGCTAGTCTCCTTCTATTTGCTATAGAGTTGCAGGGCTTCAACCTCATTGAGCTGCTTGGGATTCAGTGGAGCAGGTGCATTGAACATAAACCTTATCATTTGTGGTGTAAGGTCAATGATAACATTTTCTAGCAAGTCCACACATTGTCTAGTGGCAGGATTGTAAGCTCCAGTTGCTGTAAGTATCAACTCTGGACATTGGATAGATAAAGGGAAGAGGGAAACATGTGCCAAACTAGACTAGACAATCCTCTCCGTTCATCTTGTGACATCTTCACTAAATGTCTCTTCATACAACTCTTCATAGTTGAAGGGGCCCAAGTTTGTATCTGTAATATCAGCACAATCTGAGTCCACCTTGCTAGTTGTGATGGTCGGACTCTAATGCTTATACCTCAAAGTATATGGGAGCTATTACACCTTGATCTTCTTAGGGTTAGCTCCTTTCCTTGAACTTTCTACAGGTTGGCTTCTTTGAGAAGCCTCTTCTGATTCTCCTGACATCTCTTATTTCTGCAATAAAACCCTATATTAGATGAACAAAAGCATGAAAATCGATACATCATCTAATACCATCCTCTACTTCCTCAAGAAAAATTTCATACTTAGTCATATTTCATATTCATCGGAAGCGGATTCATAGAAGAATAAGGAACAGGAAACCATTGAACACATGCGGTATCGGGACCAAAATCAGGACAAGACCGGAACAGAGATTAGAACGAAAACCGAACCTAGAACCAATCAATAGCTCGAAGTTTGACCTCCACTCCAGTTTGACTTCTGCTAAAGGGAAAGTGTGAAGACCAAGATCAATAGTAATCAAAGGCAAAATCATTTTGGGAATGAACCCCAATGCCAACACTTACAGGATGAGTTCATTCCTAAGTCCGCTTCTACCAGTTTACTACTCAAAATGAATCAATTTCTCAAAGAGGTGGTCACATGAGCTTAAGGACCCGAGTCACATGGGATAATATGGGAATCTCAAATAAAGGGGCTTAACCTCACCCTTTAACCGAATAAAGACCAAATTTAACTCTAGGATGATATATTTGTAAAGGTCGTCGAGTAAACCCCAGTTTGCACAACTCGTCGACTCAGATAATTAGGGCATCAAAAACCCAACATGGAAATCATTGAACCAACACAGAAATAAGATTAGAGGGGTTTCTAAATAGACTTTCAAACATTTAAAGCACAAAGGATCCCATCAAATGAAACCCTAGTTAGAAACTAGGGCACAACAGAACAAACTTGCCACGAAAGCGACAACAGAATGGAAAATAAACGGAAAGACAAAAATAGAAAAATGGAAAACAAAAAAGACACAACGAAACGAAAAAAGAAACACATAGGAACGAGCGAAGATTCACAAGAAAAGGTCCCGTGAACGTGCAAGAACACGAAAAAAAATGACAAACACAAACAGGAAAAGACCCTACCTCGAAGTGCGAACAAGAAAGGCTAAAACCAAATGAAAATCTGCTTGCCAACAAACCTCCACAATCAAATCATGCTCCTCTCAGAATTATCCTAGTTGTGGTTCACTAAAACAACTTAGATAACAAAGATAATGAGCCAGTGAACCTTGATTAAGGTTTAAAAATAATTTCATGCGTGTGAGGAGGCTGCAATTAATGCAATAAATGCGGTAGGTTGGGGGTGCAACAAACAACGTAAACGAACATTAAACCAATGTGGAAATTAAAGGCAGGGTGGACACAGACCCATATTCGAAACAGGACAATAAACTTTTAACAAATCTCTTACCCAACTGCGAACCTGGTTCCGGTCCTGCGACAAGGACAAGAAACAAAGGAAGACGGGGGAAGAATCAAAACCAAAACTGGACCTGGGACTTTTGCAAAGTTCCAAGTTTAGTTCTGATTTCGGTTTCGTTCTCGATGAAGGAACAAAACCAAGACAAGGACAAAGAAACAAAGGGAAGCAAGACTAGAATGAAAATTGAACTTGGCCCAAACATCAACGAAAACAACAACACAAAGCAAGCGAGCGAGAGCAGGATCAGAACGAACACCAAATTTGGAAATTTTACAAAGTTCCAAGTTCACTTTGAATTTTAGTTCCACTTCCGCTTGGGAAAAGACAAAACACCAAGGACAAAAAAAAAACAAGGGGGACCCATTTTGATCCAAAACAAAATGGGGTGGTTATGTAAGGCATAACAACTCCCCCTTAGGTTCTGACTCTTTTCTCCTCAAATATTTCACTTGAATCTTCTCCCCAGATAATTCATAGTTTTTCACATGACTCTTCTCCCCCTTTGACATCAATGACAAAGATCTGTTTTCTCCACACAAGCTCTGAACCACATATCTGAACATCTGACTACTCCCCATAAGTAGCAGCCACCACAACATCAATCCGGATCAAGATATGACTATAAAATGCACAGACTGATGTGAGTCAATGCATCTTAGTTCTGATTAGGAGGGGTAATCACCCCTAGCTTTCCTTTGAGATACTCAAAAGTATCATTAGGCAATAGTTTGGTAAAGATATCTGCAATCTATTCCTTAGTAGGCACATACTCCAATCTGACTTCCTTTTCACTCACCTTCTATCTCAAAAAGTGAAACTTGATAGATATATGTTTGGTCTTTGAATGCAACACTGGATTCTTAGAAATGTTAATTACACTTGAATTATCACAAAATATAGCAATAGGTTCATCATAGACAACTTTGATATCTTTCAACATTTGCTTCATCTACAATACTTGAGTACAATTATTAGCAGCAACAATGTATTCTGCCTCTGCAGTAGATAAAGAAATGACATTTTGCTTCTTACTTAACCATGAAATCAACTTCTTACCCAAGAAAAATGCACCTCCACTAGTACTCTTTTTTTCATTCACATCACCTACCCAATCAACATCACTAAAAGCACTCAAAGAAAGATCATCTTTAAGATACCAAAGCCCAAAATCAACTATCCCCTTCAAGTATCTGAAAATCCTCTTCAGAATAGTCACATGAGATTCCTTAGGATCAGATTTAAATCTTGCAACAATGCATACAACATTCATGATATCAGGTCTAGTTTGAGTCAAATAGAGCAATCCACCAATCATCGATCTGTATCTAGTCTAATTTGCTTTCAGAGAATCATCATCTTGTGTCAACTTACATCCAATCACCATAGGTGTACCAACTGGATTTGAATCTTCCATACCAAACTTCTTTAGCAATTCTTTCACATACATGGAATGAGATATAAAGATCCCTTTATCTAGCTAAGTAATTTGCAATCCCAAAAAGAATTTCATCTCACCAATCATAGACATCTCAAACTCATTCTGCATCTCATCAACAAACTTCATGCACAAACTATCATCTCCTCCAAAAATGATATCATCAACAAAGACTTCAACAATCAAATCTTTATCATCATCAATCTTGAAATACAGATTACTATTAGCAATACCTTTATTAAATCCAAGCTTCAACAAATACTTGTCCAATCTGGCATACCATGCTCTTGGGGCTTGCTTATGTCCATACAATGTTTTCTTCAACCGACAAACCATATCTCCCTGATCAGTCAATTGAAATCCATCAGGTTGCTCAACATACACTTCTTCCAATTCGCCATTTAGAAATGCTGACTTGACATCCATCTGATAAACTTTGTAGTTTTTGTAAGTAACATAAGCAAGAAATAGTCTCACAGCTTCAATCCTTGCAATAGGGTAAAAAGTTTCTTCGAAGTCAATTCCTTCCATATGAGAATATCCTTTGCACACAAGTCTTACTTTGTTTCTAACAACTTCACCTTGCTCATTCAGTTTGTTTCTAAAGACCCATTTAGTTCCAATTACATTTTTGTCCTTAGGTCTAGGAACAAGAATCCATGTATTATTCTTCTCAATTTTTTGTAGTTCTTCTTTCATTGCTTCCACCCAATGTTCATCTTTGCATGCTTCATTGACACTATTAGGCTCAGTCTTTGAAATCAAACATTATTCTTTTGCAATTTTTCTCCTAGTCTAAACACCTATAATCTGACCTTCTGAATGATTTAGTCTTACATACCTTGGAGTCTTAGGATGTTCTTGAACTTATAGCTCTTGTGATCTCTCTTCTACACTTTCACTAGTTCCTTCCTCTTGATTTTCTTGATTCACGGAATGATCTGAACTTGATTTTGAGTTTGAAATTTCTTTTCTATGACTGAACTGTTATTCTGATCCATCTAATCATATCCATAGGTTCTGGATGGTCTAGCTATGTCTTCATCAACCTTGACATTAGCACTTTCAACTACTTTCCTCAATCTCTTGTTGTAGCACCGGTAGGCCTTACTCTTAGTAGAATAATCAAGAAAGATTCCTTCATCACTTCTAACATCAAACTTTCCTATATCTTCATCTCTTTTGATATAGCATTTACTCCCAAAGATTTTGAAATATCTAACAATAGGCTTATGTCCAGACCATAGCTCAAAAGGGGTCTTACCAGTATCACCTTTGACTTGTACCCGATTGAGGGTGTAAACAACAATATTCACAACTTCTCTCCAATCTAGATATACAGAACATTTCCTTCCAACATCATAGTCTTAGCAGCATCATGAATTGTCATGTTCTTCTTTTCCACAACTCCATTTTGCTGAGGGGTTTGCGAGGCAGATAATTGTCTGTTTATCCCATGCTCTTCACAAAAAGAATTAAACTCATGGGAACTGAATTCACCACCTCTATCTAATCTCAAACATTTAATCTTCAGACCTGTCTTTGTCTCAACCATAGCCTTAAAAGTCTTGAATTTCTCTAGAGCTTTAGATTTTTCCTTTAAGAAGGTAACCCACATCAATATAGAGTAATCATCAATAAGTAACATGAAGTACCTGTCTCCTTGTAAACTTCTGACTCTAGAAGGACCACACAAATCAGTATGAACAAGCTCCAACACTTTATTTGAACAATGCTGTTTGCTCCAAAATGAAATTCTAGTTTGCTTCCCTAACTGATATTCCTTGCATATAGAATTAGTAGGCTTTACCAACTTAGGAAGATCTCTCACTGCGTGAGTAGAACTTATCTTGGTAATATTGTCAAAGTTTACATGACACATTCTCCTATGCCATAACCAAATTTCATCAACTTGAGCAATCAAACAACTTTTACCAGTAGCATTCAGGTGAAAGATGTTACCTTTTGTTTTTGTACTTGAAGCAATCACATTTCTGGAACTCCCCAATATTCTACACTTTCCATTCTTGAATTGAAGATTTTATCCCTTGTCAACCATCTGTCCAACACTTAAGATATTGTGCTTCAAACCTTCCACATATAGAACATCATCAATATTATTCTTACCATCAAGAGAAATGGATCCTTTGCCATGGATTACACCAGCTTTGTTATCACCAAATATTACAACACCACCATCATACTTTTCCAGTCTCACACTTTTCCAGTCTCACAAATTTGCTTTTATTAGCTATCATGTGATGAGAGCATCCACTGTCAATCACCCATTCATATTTTTCTTCAACTTTGGCTGCTAGAGCTTTCTCCACATTTGAGCAACTAGCAGATTTAGTAGGTATAGGATCATTTTCCTTGATAGCAATAAATACCCATTCATCTTCACTTACATTCTCTTTATTAGATTCATCATCTGTCACACCTTCATCAGCAACATAAGAACACTTTCTTTGGAATCTAGGCTTATTAGGTCTTGGCTTAGGAACTCTTTTTAGACACCTTGATGCAAAATGACCTATCTTATTGCAAGAAAAACATTTAATGGGTAATTTCCCTTTATACTTACCTTCGCCTCTGGCTTCCCTTTTGACAATAAGTGCTTCAAGCTCATCTAGTTTTCTCTCCTCTTCTTCAATCTCTCTCATTTCCTCCTCATACTTGAATATCTTCTAGAAGAAATTTCTACCAGATCATATCTCTGCTTATCCTTTCCGGAGGTAGTAGCTTTGAATGCAGATTCTATCTTAGGAAGAGCATCACCGAACTCACTTAACTCAAAAGCTGTAAGCTTACCAATCAACATGTCTCTGGTTACATTTTTCACAGTCCGAATCTCCTCAATAGCAGTAGCTTTGACTTTATATGTAGCAGACAAGGATCTGAGCATTTGGCAACAATTTTTGATTCATCCAATGTTACACCAACACATCTGATACTACACACAAGTTCATTCACTCTCTACATGAAAGAAGTAATGTTCTCATCATCACCCATTCTCAACATTTCATATTTCCCTTTCAGGCTTTGCAGCTTAGCAACCTTCACATGTGCATCACCTTCATACAAGTTTCCAAATTTTTCCAGATCTCATAAGTAGTCTTCAGATCCATAACATTTGTCATCTCGGAATCAGTTAGAGCACTTAACAATGCTTCCTTAGCCCTGATATTGTACTTGGAATCCTTAATTTTAGCAATAGAAGAAGGACCATTCTGTTGGATGACATGCCTATTCCTTGTAATATTCCAGAAGGGTTCACCAATGCATCTCAAATGACACTCCATTCGAGCCTTCCACAAAGAATAATTTGTTCCATCAAATCTCAGACTATCCTTCTTGTATGTTGCCATCCCAGATCACCTCAAGCTATCAAACTTCTTCCGAGGAACCTGCTTTGATACCAATTGTTGGGAACACAAGGGTAGACAACTAAGAGGGGGGGTGAATCAATTGTCTCAGAAATTTAAACTTATCAAACTTATTAACCTTATTCTCAAATTTGATAAATAACCATGAAAGCATAAACCATCAACACATTAGAAATACACATAATACCAATTTTTTTTTATGTGGAAACCCTATTAGGGGAAAAACCATGGTAGAGGTTAGTCCACAAGATTATACCCTATTAAAAGTATAAAGAAAAATAAATGGGGAATGCACTTGCATTTAGGCACAATGCCTAGAGCTTACTTCTCAAATATAGAAAGGCTTACTACCCAAAAGAAGACACACTCTCTTACATAAACATTCAGATTACATCCACAGGATTTTGAACTGAGAAAATAGCATCTGCTAATGCTTGATTACAGTTCTGGTTAAGCACATGAACACTTCTT
Organism: Sequoia sempervirens; assembly: GCA_007258455.2. NCBI lineage: Eukaryota > Viridiplantae > Streptophyta > Pinopsida > Cupressales > Cupressaceae > Sequoia > Sequoia sempervirens. The sequence continues at coordinate 1,224,301,147 of VDFB02271358.1, read as the reverse complement.
CACACTTTGCTCATTATTCTTAACACTCTACTTCTGCCTTCGAATTATTAGGACATTATTCACACATTTCATAAATGCATGCCTTCAAATGGAATAAACAATTGCTTATATATATCTGCAACAAGAGATTACATCACTACATGTCGACCTCAACAAAATAATAAAACATATGCAAACTGTCAGCCCAAAACAATAAATAATTTTCAATGCGAATCAGCCAATGTCGGCCGCAACATAATGAAGACCCAAAAGAAAATCCTCAAATATGAAACACCTTCAAAAATTATTCCTCAAAAATCCACAACACGCTACAACACCCTGTCGGCCAAGAACATGAGAAACATGAACACGCAAGAGAAAATCTCTAATCGCGAGCACAACGATCAATGAAGATGTGCAACATAGATAAAGAATAACCTAGAAACATCCACAAACATCATGAATCACTAGATAAGCATCCACAACAACTGAACTTACTAGAATCACATCATCTTCATTTAGGAACACCAACTGAAGCAACAAAATGACTGTTAGAACACAACTGTTCATAACTCGATCAAATCTTCATGCGGATCTCTGAAACTTAACATGGATAAACTAGATATACTAAAAAAAAAACCCTTTAATCCACAACCTCTTATCATTAACGTATTGATCTAACCAATAGACTAAACTTCACTTCACCATTGATAACCTGCAACTTATTTTATTACAATTTTCTCAATATCCTCGACATATACAACCTTGAAGACATTAATGCCAATAGTGTTGACATCAATGACAACCACATATCAGCAATATCCAACAATAGTAGCTTTCTTTTTTGTTCTATTTCTTCTTATCTTTTAATTCCTTTTCTAATTGGTTAATTTTAGTCTTTAGTTGTTTTGCTTCACTTTCAACACTTACAATTATTGCTTTCGCATCTACAAATTGATCATTGAGATTTTTTTCCTCATTTGCACTGCTCTTACCTCTTAACATCCCTTGCTATTCCTTTTCATGATCTTCTAACTTCTTTTTCATACCTTTTACTTCAAACTTTAGATAAGTTGCTCCCAAATCAGCCCTTAGGACAACATCTCTTTCTTGGATAGAGTTTTCAATATCTTCAATACTTTTATGTAGCTTTGTAGTCACTTTTTACTTAGCTTTTAGAGTGTATTTCTAATTAGAAAATGCATATGTTTCTTTGAACAAGTTCGTTACAAAACTTGTCTACCTTTTTAGATAAGACTTTCATCTCTCCACCCAACTGATTCTCTTTTTTTGCACTTAGATCTGATTTTTCCTTTTCCTTATCATCTATTTCTAATCGTATTTATCTTCCATAGGTACATATAAATAATTTCATTCCATATATATCATAGTACCTTATTTTTGTTTCCATCAATACATTAATTATTGAACATAGTCATTTATATTGACGAGTTTGTTATAGGTTGAAGGTGTTGAAAGTGCCAAGGTCAAAGCACGGGCTTCCTCGAACCCTCTTGTTAACTACAATGAACACTTTATATTTTGTAGATAGTAACAATGTAATGAATTTCACCTGGTTATTTTATAAAAACCCTTAATTTGAGTAAAAATTTCATTTCAATATCTTCATATGATTGGAACAAAAAATGCACAAAATAGTTGCAGGTTGGAAAACACAGTGGGTTGTGACTTATTTCTTAATGCTTGTTCAAAGCTCAAGGGTGTAGAGTTCAGGGTGGAGTTGTAGGTGGGGGATACATAAAAGTAATCAAATTGAGCTAAGGGTTGACTAACTAATTGGGTTTTTGCATGTAGAGGGTTTTACAATAGTATGTGGGTTGCTATTTTTATAACACCTAGTGTTTTCCATCCAATTATACATAGCAGTTGTTGGATGTTGTGGGTGTGTTGATGATATGTGGTTGTAATTTATGTTAACACTATTAGAATAAATGAATTTGAAGCTGTACATGTCAAGGATATTGAGAAAATTGTAATAAATGAGTTCCAGGTTGTCATTGGTGAAGTGAAGTTCAGTATGGTGGTTATTTATGTACGTTGTTGATCAGAGGTTGTAGAATAAAGGGTTTGTTGCTGAGTGTATCTAGTTTATCCATGTTGAGTTTCAAAGATCTACATGAAGATTTGATCGAGTTATGAAGATTTCCATTTAGACAATTTTTTGTTTCTTCAGTTGGTGTTCCTGATTGAAGATGATGCTATTTCAATTAGTTCAGTTGCTACAAATGCTTCTCTTGTGATTCCCAATGCTTTTGGATGTTTCTAGACCGTGCTCTATCTTTGATGCATGTCCGCATTGATCGTTGTGATCGTGGTTGGCGATTTTCTCTTGCGTGTTCATGTTTTTCTTGTTCTCGGCTGACATAGTGTTTGTAGCATGTTGTGGATCTTCGAGGAGAAATTAATTGAAGTTTCTTCATGCTAGAGATGTTGATTTGGGTCCTCACTAAGTTGTGGCCGACCTTGGTTGATTCACATTAATAATCTTTAATGTTTTGGGTTGATAGTTTATATTCATTTTAATATTTCTTTATGGCCGACTTGTAGCGATGAAATTTCATGTGAAAAAGGTGTGCTTCTATGTGTGTGCACGAATACTGTTCTAAATCATTTGAAGGAAGAGCATAGTGTGAAGAATTGTGAAGAAGTGTGAAGAAGAGTGAAGAAGTGTTCATGTGCTTAATTGGAACTGTAATCAGGCATTAACAAATGCTATTTTCTTAGTTCAAAATCTGGATGGCTTTATCTGAATCTCTTTGTAAGACAATGTGTCTTCCTTTGTAATTGAGCAGTGAGCTCTAGGTAGTGTGATTGAATACATGTGCATTCCCCATATTTCATTTTCATTATACTTTTAATAGGGTATAATCTTGTGGACTGACCTCCACCGTGGTTTTTCCCCTAATAGGGTTTCCAAGTAAAAAATCCTGGTGTTATGTGTGTTTTTGATGTGTTGATGATTTATGTTTTCATGGTTAATAATTAGATTAGAGAATAAGGTTAATATGTTGAATAAGTTCTAAATTTCTGTGACAACTGATTCACCCCCCTCTAAGTTGTTTGCCCTTGTATTGCCAACAATTGGTATCAGAGCAGGTTCCTTGGAAGAAGTTTAAAAGATTAAGGTGATTCAAGATGACAAGTTACAAGAAGGATAGTTTGAGATTTGATAGAACAAATTATTCTGTGGAAGAATCGAATGGAGTGCCATCTGAGATGCATTGGTGAACCCTATTGGAGCATTACAAGTAATATGTATATTATTCCACAAAATGGTCCTACTACTTCTACTGAGATCAAAGATGCTGAGTATAATATCTGAGCTAAGGAAGCTTTGTTGAGTGCTTTGATTGATTATGAGATGACAAATGTTATGGATCTGAAGACTGCTTATGAGATCTGGAAAAATTTGGAAACCTTCTATGAAGGTGATGCTAATGTGAAAATTTCTAAGTTGTAGAGTTTGAAAGGGAACTATGAAAGGTTGAGAATGGGTGATAATGAGAACATTAATACTTCCATGAAAAGAGTGAATGAACTTGTGTGTGGTATTAGATGTGCTAGTGGAAAGAGAGATGAATATGAGATTGTTGCTAAAGTGCTTAGATCCCTGCCTGATTCTTACAAAGTCAAAGCTAGTGCTATTGAAGAGCTCCGGACTGTAACAAACATAACCAGAGATACATTGGTTGGTAAGCTGACTGCTTTTGAGTTGAGCAAATTTGGTGATGCCCTTCTTAAGGTTGAATCTGCATTTAAGGCTACTACTTCCAAAAGAGATAGACAGAGATATGATCCGGGTGAGAGTTCATGTAGAAAGACATTCAAGTATGATGATGAAATCAAATAGATTGAAGAAGAATAAAGAGAGCTAGAAGAGCTGGAAACACTTATTGTCAAAAGAGTGTCGAGAGGAAAAGGTAAGCATGAAGGAAAATTACCTCTTAAATGATTTTCTTGCAATAAGATAGGTCATTTTGCATCAAGGTGTCTAGAAAGAGCTGCTAAACCAAGACATAACAAGCCTAGATTTTAGAAGTGTTACTATTCTACTGATGAAGGCATGATAGATGATGAATTTGATAAAGGAAATAGAAGTGATGATGATGGGTATTTATTGCTATCAAGGAAAATAATCCAGTAACTATTGAATCTACTAGTTGTACAAATGTGGAGAAAGCCCTGGCTGGTCGAGTTGAAGAAAAAGATGAATGGGTAATTGACAGTGGATGTTCACATCATATGACAGTAGACAAAAGTAAGTTTGTAAGCTTGGAAAAGTATGATGGTGGTGTTGTGAGATTTGGTGATAATACAGCTGGTGTGATCCGTGGAAAAGGTTGCATTTCTCTTGATGGTAAGCAAAATACTGATGATGTTCTGTATGTGGAAGGCTTGAAGCATAATCTATTGAGTGTTGGTCAAATGGTTGATAGAAGGATACAACCTTTAGTTCAAGGATGGAAAGTGCAGAATATTGAGTTCCGAAAATGAAATTTTATTAGGTACAAAAACAAAAGGTAATATCTTTCACTTGAGTGCTGCTTGTAAAAGTTGTTTGATTGCTTAAGTTGATGAAAGTTGGTTATGGCATAGGAGCTTGTGTCATGTTAACTTTGATAATATTGTCAAGATAAGTTCCACTAAAGTTGTGAGAGATCTACCTAAGTTGGTGAAACCTACCAATGCAATATGCAAGGAATGTTAATTAGGAAAGCAAACTAGGATTTCATTTGGGAGTAAAAGCATTGTTCAAATGAATTGTTAGAGCTTGTGCATACTAATCTGTGTGGTCCCTCTAAGGTCAGAAATTTACAAGGTACATGTATTTCATGTTACTCATTGATGATTATTCTATAATGGTATGGGTTACCTTCTTAAGGGAGAAATCTAAAGCACTGGAAAAGTTCAAGATCTTTAAAGCCATGGTTGAGATAGAGAGAGGTTTGAATATTAAATGTCTGAGATTAGATAGAGGTGGTGAATTCACTTTCGGTGAATTTAATACTTTTTGTGAAGAACATGGAATAAAGAGACAATTATCTGCATCGTGGACCCCTCAACAAAATGGAGTTGTGGAAAGGAAGAATGAAACAATTGAAGATGTTGCTAGAACTATGATGTTGGAAGGAAATGTTCCTCATATTTATTGGAGAGAAGCCGTGAGTACTGCTATGTATGCACTCAACCAGGTACAAATCAAGGTGATACTAGTAAGACCCCTTTTGAGCTATGTACTGTTCAAAAGCCTATTGTTAAATACTTCAAGATATTTGGGAGTAGATGTTATATTAAGAGAGATGAAGACATAGGAAAGTTTGATGCTAGGAGTGATGAAGGTATCTTTCCAGGTTATGCTACTAAAAGTAAGGCCTACCGGTGTTACAATAAAAGATTGAAGAAAATGGTTGAAAGTGCAAATGTTAAGGTTGATGAAGACTTTGGTACACTATCCAAAACCTGTGGATATGACTCTGATGATTATGATGACAGTACAAACAAAGGAAAATAAGTTCAAACTACAAATCAAGTGCAAATCAATCTGGTAAATCAAGAAAATGAAGAAGAAGGAGAAACTAGTGAAAGAGCAGAAGAAAATCCTAAGAAGACTCTGGGGTATGTAAGATTGAATCATTTAGAAGATCAGATTATAGGTGATAAGAACAAAGGTGTCCAGACTAGGAGAAAGATTGTAGAAGAGTATTGCTTGATTTCAAAGACTGAGCCTACTAGTGTGAATGAAGCATGTAAAGATGAGCATTGGATTGAAGCAATGAAAGAAGAGTTAAAACAGATTGAAAAGAATGATACATGGATTCTTGTTCCCAGACCTAAGGATAAGAATGTCATTGGAACCAAATGAGTCTTTAGAAATAAATTGAATGAGCAAGGTGAAGTGGTTAGAAACAAAGCAAGACTGGTATGTAAAGGATATTTACAAATAGAAGGAATTGATTTTGAAGAGACCTTTGCCCTTGTTGCTAGAATTGAAGCTGTAAGATTATTTCTTGCTTAAGTTGCTAACAAGAACTACAAAGTTTATCAAATGGATGTAAAATCAACTTTTCTAAATGGTGAATTGGAAGAAGTGTATGTTGAGCAACTTGATGGATTCCAGTTGACTGATAAAGAAGATATGGTGTGTCGGTTGAAGAAAGCATTGTATGGACTCAAGCAAAACCCTAGAGCATGGTATGCAAGATTGGACAAGTATTTGCTGAAGCTTGGATTTAACAAAGGTACTGCTAATAGTAATCTGTATTTCAAGAATGATGATAAAGATTTGATTGTTGAAGTCTTTGTTGATGATATTATTTTTGGAGGAGATGATGCTTTGTGCATGAAGTTTTCTAATGAGATGCAACATGAATTTGAGATGTCTATGATTGGTGAGATGAAATTATTTTTGGGATTGCAAATTACTCAGTTAGATAAAGGGATTTTTATATCTCAGTCCAAGTATGTGAAGGAATTGCTGAAGAAGTTTAGTATGGAAGATTCAAAGCCAGTTGGTACACCCATGGTGACTAGATGCAAGTTGACAACAAAAGATGATTTTGTGAAAGCAAATCAGACAAGATACAAATCAATGATTGGTGGATTGTTGTACTTAACTCAAACTAGGCCTGATATCATGAATGCTGTATGTATTGTTGCAAGATTTCAAGCTAATCCGAAAGAATCTCATGTGACTGTTGTGAAGAGAATTTTTAGATACTTGAAGGGAACTGTTGATCTTGGCCTATTGTATCCTAAAGATGATGATCTTACTTTGAGTGCCTTTACTAATGCTGACTGGGCAGGAGATGTGAATGACAAAAAAAGTACTAGTGGTGGAGCATTTTTCTTGGGTAAGAAGCTAATTTCATGGTTAAGCAAGAAGTAGAATGCCATTTCCTTATCTACTACAGAGGTCGAATACATTGCTGCTGCTAATAATTGTACTCAAGTCCTGTGGATGAAACAGATGTTGAAGGATATCAAAATTATATATGATGAGCCTATTGCTATATTCTATGATAACTCAAGTGCTATTAACATTTCCAAGAATCCAATGCTGCATTAAAAAACAAAGCATATATCTATCAAGTTTCACTTTTTGAGGGAGAAGGTAAGTGAAAAGGAAGTCAGATTGGAGTATGTGCCTACTAAGGAGCAGATTGTAGACATCTTTACCAAGCCGTTACCTAAGGATACTTTTGAGTATCTCAGAGGAAATTTAGGGGTGATTACCCCTCCTAATAGGAACTAAGGATGCATTGCATTGCATCAGTCCGTGCATTTCACAGTCATATCTTGTCTTAGATTGATGTTGTGGTGGCTGCTACTCAGGCGTAGTAGTCATATGTTCAAAAATTTAGATATATGCTTCAAAGTTTAGAGAACTTTGTCATCAATTTCAAAGGGGGGAAGAGTCATGTGAAAAATTGGTGATTATCTAAGGAGAAGAGCCTTATGGGGAGAAAGATTATGTGAAAGTGTTGAGGAGAAGATGAGTCCAAACCTAAGCAGGAGTTAGTTGTGTTAATGGTGTTTTTCACATCATGTGTTGCCATCAATGCCAAAGGGGGACATTTTTGGATGTTGTGGTTGTGTTGATGATATGTGGTTGTAATTGATGTCAACACTATTAGCATAAATGAAGCTATATATGTCGAGGATATTGAGAAAATTGTAATAAATGAGTTCCAGGTTTTCATTGGTGAAGTGAAGTTTAATATGGTGGTTATTTCTGTACGTTGTTGATCAAAGGTTGTGGACTAAAGGGTTTGTTGCTGAGTGTATCTAGTTTATCCACGTCGAGTTTCAGAGATCCGCATGAAGATTTGATCGAGTTATGAATATTTCCATTCAGACAGTTTTTCTGTTTCTTCAGTTGGTGTTCCTGATTGAAGATAATGCTATTTCAGTTAGTTCAGTTGTTGCAAATGCTTCTCTTGTGATTCCTGATGCTTGTGGATGTTTCTAGATCATGCTCTATCTTTTTTGCATGTCTGCATTGATCGTTGTGATCATGGTTGGCGATTTTATCTTGCATGTTCATGTTTTCCTTGTTCTTGGCCGACATAGTGTTTGTAGCGTCTTGTGGATCTTCAAGGAGAAATTAATTGAAGTGTCTTCATGTTGGAGATGTTGATTTGGGTCCTCAATATGTTGTGTCCAACCTTGGTTGATTCACATTTATAATCTTTAATGTTTTGGGATGACAGTTTATATTCATTTTATTAATTCTTTGTGGCCGACTTGTAGCGATGAAATTTCATGTTGCAGATATATAAGAGCGAATGTTTATTCGAATTTAAGTGTGAAAAATGTGTGCTTCTATGTGTGTGTGCGAATAATGTTCTAAATCATTCAAAGGCAGAGCAAAGTGTGAAGAATTGTGAAGAAGTGTGAAGAAGAGTGAAGAAGAGTGAAGAATTGTTCATGTGCTTAATTGGAATTGTAATCAGGCATTAGCAGTTGCTATTTTCTTAGTTCAAAATCTGGATGGCTTTAATATAAATCTCTTTGTAGGACAATGTGTCTTCCTTTGTTATTGAGCAGTGAGCTCTAGGCAGTGTGCCTGAATGCATGTGCATTCCCCATATTTCATTTTCATTATACTTTTAATAGGGTATAATCTTGTGGACTGACCTCCATCGTGGTTTTTCCCCTAATAGGGTTTCCAAGTAAAAAATCTTGGTGTTATGTGTGTTTCTGATGTGTTGATGATTTATGTTTTCATGGTTAATAATCGGATAAGAGAATAAGGTTAATAAGTTGAATAAGTTCTGAATTTTTGTGACAACTGATTTACCCCCCCTCTCAATTGTCTGCCCTTGTATTTCCAACAACAGTATGGTTGTAATGAAAATATTTTGTTATTTAGACATTATGAATGTAATGAAAGGCACCTTCAAAATTTATAACTCTTAGGTAGACTAAAATTTGTGTTTCAATTTCCTCATATGATGGTAAAATAAATATGCTGAATAATTGCAGGTTGGAAAACATGATGTGGGATGTCAGTAGATGATTTTATGAAACTTTCAAAGATTCCAAACATCTCCTCTTTTATTCAATACAATGGAAGTTGACAGGCTTCTCCTTTCTCTTTGTACAAATGCCATGGTAGAAAATCCCAGCTACCGATCTCTTATCCTAAAACTGAATTTTCCCCTCACTTCCTACATGACTCCTTATTCCGAAAGAATAACTGATTTTTGAAAATCAATTACTAAAGAAACCTCCAATTCTACGTAGAATATGAATTTTTTTACCTTTCATATTTTAATTCTGACATTTTGCAAATATTAATATTTAAAATGAAATTGTAATCTTCAATTTCCTTTTGAAGGGCAACAACTTGAGGAACAAAAGTATTGTGATGTGCATCTTTTGTTAGTGCTTCTATCTTGGAAATTTGTAGCTCCTTTTTCATTCTAGTAACCAATTCATCAATCAAAAAGATAGTTGCATCATAAAGGTTGTTGAGCCTAGGGTTGTCTTGATCTCAAAGATGGGTTATGAGATCATACAACAAGAAATTATAGTTTCAATAGATTTCATGTCGATCAAACCAAGAGACACCTTTGAGGAGAAGTATGGTCCTTATGAGGAGAAATCCATGAAGGTTCACATAGATCAAAGACAAAATCAAATAAAGAAGATTTTTTGAAAAAGTGATTGCACAGGTTGCAAAGTTAGTGGGCCTTAAGAAAAAATAAGTAGAAAAAGTTAAAGGCTTATTTGGTGCTCCAGAAGGATCATCAAGTGTCAAGAGGTATGGTAGGAAAGTTACCATGTCTATGGTTGCCCCCAAGTCCTTCAAAACAATACCATCATCCAGTGGAACAAAGAGAAAGAAGTCAAGTACTCCTGCAAAATAGACAAGTGCTCCTATGAAAGAAAAGGTAGGCTTGCCAAAGCGATAAGGAGCTCCTCAAAGGATAAGAGTAAAGACAAAATAAACAAGAGAAAAATAATTGGGAGTAAATGTTGATGATGAGGAGGAAGAAGGATCTCGGTTGGTCCAAAAAAGGAAATATGAAGCATCACAAGGAGAATCAAGTGGAAAGAAACAAAAGATTTACATTGTGGATACAAATGATGAGGCAGAAGTAGAAAAGGAAAAATAAGTCTTTATGATTCACATGAGAGAAAATAAAACAAAGTCTGGTAAAGAGAAGTCACTGAAAGATAAGAAAGAAAATGAAGAAGACTCTGGTAAGTAAGCATAGTCCTATGAGATTAGATGCTTTGTTTAATGGAATTGTAGAGCATGAAATGTTAGTGCAGTCTGTTGCATTGTACACCATTGTAGATGATACTGATAAGGAAACAATAGAATAAGAAATTATCAAGTACATACTTGCATTTGAGGTTAACATGAAGAACATAGAAAAATAGTTGCTTGAATAATTGAGAAATGTACTATATGATATAAGACAAGAAGCCATCAATGAAGAAGCAACGTTAAGATCTTTTTCTTTGGAGAAGGTTAGTGCACCCCTCTCGGATGAAAATAAAGCTACATTGGCTCAGTTGTACAATAAGGAGTTCTGAAGAAAGCAAAGTGTAACTACCCTTATGAGCAGATCAAAATGATCTTGAGAGGCCTTATAATGAAACTATGGAGAAGGTTGAAAATTTAGCACAAAGATTAGGACTAACTCCAGATAGTGAAGAAGAAACACATGATGATATTTTGACTCTGAAAGTTAATGTTACAAAAGAAGCACAACAAGAAGATGCTCAACATGAGCATGGAACAAAAAAGGAGAATGTGCAGGATGATACTCTTTTGGATTTGGAAGAAAATGTTGTAGAAGAGAATGTTACTACTGACAAGAACACTCTAGAAGAAGGTATTATTGGTGGTGCTCCTCTAGTGAGAGAAAATAACACTACAAAAGTAAATGTCATAGAAGAACAAAAGGAGGACGAACCTATAGGACACAACTCCCCTCCTCCAGAACAAGAGTAGAATGTAGAGGTTGTACAAGACAACCTGAAGATGAATATGCCTCTAGATAACACTAATAAATATATTGATGATGAGTAGAAGAATGTGAATGCATTTGATATTGAAGAGAAGAAGGATGAGAAAGTTCCTATCAATGCTAAGAGGATGAGAAAGTTCCTATCAATGCTAAGAGGATGAGTAGTAGAAGATAGTGTTGCGGAAGCTAAGGCCTTATTCCAATTTTGCATGAACTGGTCCAGTTCCACAAAAAGTATCAAGGATGAGGTGGACTCCATTGAGTCCCAAATTGATAAGGCATACAGTGCCTATGATCCAATGGATGATGTAGATGGGAGCACAAGGTTAGCAATTGAAAACCTGCATGAACAATTCTTCTAGCTGCAATAACAAAGAGAAAAGATCATAGCATAGTTTGGACACCTTAAGGAACTGGTAAATGCAAAGTATACATTTGTATCCAATGCTCTAACAAGTACGAAGAAGACAACAAGGATGAATCTGGTACCTAGTACTTTGGATGTGGAGAAGAAATCCTCATGGAGTTTGAAGCTTAGAGCCACATGCTTGGAATAGTCAAGAAGAAATGGGAAGAAGGAAATAAATTTTGGCAAGAACACCTTGCAAAACTATAGGATTCAAACACTTCTTCTGGATAATCTATGTATATTTCTTCCATTTTTATTTCAGACTTCATTGTATATATGTGGATATTAGAAGTTAGTATATCAATGCCAATTTTGATTTGATTTGGTGATAGCACTATTAGGGGGAGTTGGTTAGGATTTTTATTTTTTTTTACTCTCATTCATACATGTATATATCAGTCAGGGGGAGTATATATGTGTAATCTAGTAAAGAGTTTATGGGTTTTTCAAAGGGGGAATAAAGACCAGAACATATGTGTGCGACCTTTTCCCTTGATGTCAAAGGGGGAGAATAGTTTAGAAGTTTTGGATAAGAATGGATGCATGTTGCCATCAATGATAACGGGGGATATTGTTGAAAGGTTAATGATCATGTCATTGATATGTCTATTGGCAACATGAGTTTGAGGTATGAGCATAAGTTGTATAGTATGCAAGTACATTGTTGTTATTGATGTCAACATTATGGTTTGGCATGAAGATCGATGTGTAGAATATTTTGTGTAGCATGGGCATGCATAGATATGTTAATCCAATGTTTAGTTGCAAGAATGTTCAATTAGGTGCAGATAGAAGAATTGGCTAAGTGTCAAAACACAATTTTTAATACATAGAGCATCCAAGTTTTTGGTCCATATTGATCCAAATTGAAGAATTTTGATTTACGGTTCTAATGAAATTATGGTGGATGTCAAAGGATTATAAATCCAAATTTTTGCATTGTTTTTTCCTTTGGTGAAGAAGTTATGAATGGCATAATATTGGGTCTGCTAGTGATAGTGGTTGCTAGTACAAGGTGTATGTTTTGATCAATTTGCGCTTCACTGTGGAATGGTATTTGGTATTGTAGTTTTGTGGGGGTGTTTATAGGTGTTAGTAGAGTCTATGCTCCAAGTGGTGTGAAGTTTGGAGGTCTGCATGTCTATTTGTGGTTGATCAGTTGGTGAATTTTGATGTTAGATCTTCACTAGTGTCGACCTAGTATCTTTGGGGTATTTTGGAGATTTAAGTAACTATTGATCCATTACAAGGGTGCTATTATAGGTCCACCCTAACCTTTCTTATGCATTAAAAGTTTGAATTAAGGTGCGAAGTGTGTATGTTGATCCGACAAGTTATATTTTGCATGATTCATCTAATTAGGCTGACCTAATATATGTTGTGATGAAATGGATATAAGTATAAGATAATTTTGGTGTTGGATGATTTGGATAGAGAATATACAAGTATTATTGATGGGAATTGTGTGAATTTTATGCAAGTGTAGTACAAAGAAGTATGAAGTGTATAAAGTATGTATATTGAGCCTCAAGAGAATTGTAATTCATGCATATTATAGATACAATTGTAACAATTCACTTTGGCTGTGTGCCACCACTCTCTTCTATCTTTTCTTCATTTTGTGGGCAATGAGTCCACTAAGATAGTGAATCCATCTGCTGTGAGAATTTTAGTAATATATTATAACCAGTTATAATATATTGTGAGCTAATCCTCATCGTGGTTTTTCTCTTTTTGGGTTTTCCATGTAAAAAATATGGTGTTAATGTGTTATGTGATTTTGATGGTTGATTTCATGCTTTCCTTTCTTACTACAAATTAAATATGCTATGTGGAATGAATGTTTAAATGTTTAAGTGGTTTCAGAGAATATTGATTCATCCCCCCTATTAGTATTTTGGTATTCAATCGTTTCAACATAAATGGGATTCGAGGTCATAGGACATGTTATTTCAAGCATGGATTCCAACATGGGTTGACTAGTGTCAACACTATGAGTGAAAGAGTTGGAAAACCCAAGATCCATAGTGGATGTATCAACATGGGATGCCACGAGTCTCAAAATATGTCTCACTGAAGTATTGGAAATAGGACACCAGGTTTTAATACTCATACAAGTTTCACCAAACGAAAAGTGTTCCCAAAATGGATAAAAGGCACTAAACAAGTGTAGCAAACATCGAAACATAAAAAAAACACAATGCAAGTATGCAAAAAGATATAGCAATTTTTAGATATGACATGTAAGGATTTTTTTAATTTTTGAATGCAAAAACCTGAAAATGATGTAAATTTTAGTTTTAAACAATGCACTTGTTTGACCAATTGACTTGAATGCAAATAATTACAGAAAATTGCAATTCTAGAAACTGAAATTGAGATCTACAAACAATAAGGAATAAAGCAAACAAAGACAAATTTATGCCCAAAAATTCAGAAAATGACCTGTACAAGGACAAATTCTCCATAGGGAAAATGGGTCTTTGCAAAGGGGTTGAAAAAATTAAAGTATGAGTTTTTGAGTTGATGTTTAAGGTCTTTATTTCAGGTTGCAAACAAATACTTTCAGTTACAGTTTTCTAGAAATTTTCATGATTAAATGCAAATGTAATGACAAAAAATAAGAAAAATGATAACTTTTAGATGCAATTTTGATTGAATTTTCATATGTAAATGGTTGAAAGACACTAATATGCATAATATAACACAAAATAAATGTAATATGCATGCAAATTTTTGTTTTGATATTTTAAATGATGCAAAATTCAATTTTGAATGATGCAAGATGCAATTTTGAAACCCTAAATGACATGCAAAACTAACTAATACAAATCCCAGATCTAAGGTTTGAAGGACTTCCAATTTCAAAAAGCTTATAGTGTAAGATTGTCAAGTTCACCAAAATGAAATAAAGGAAAATGGTGAAGTGTGTGATGTTGTAAGGGGTTTGATATCAATATAGAATGATCTAACACACTTAAAATTTCCCTAGTTTCATTAGAAAAAGAGATCTCGCAAGATAGGATTAACTTTCAACCTTGAGGTGAGTCAACCCTATTAGGAAGGTCTATTGTTTTCTTATGATAGAAATGATTGATTGGCTATTTTGGGAGATAAATTTAAATGCATTAATAAACTAAATTGTATGACCTAACACTTGAATTACAAAGTATTATGATAGAAGAAATGGAAATAGTAATTTGCAAGTAGATTGAGAAGGGTAGAATGGTGTGCACCTGTGATCAAATATGGGTTTTGAACTTTGTTGAAGGACAAATTCACCCTAGGGTGAATGGGTCTTTGTACAAGGGTCCAAAATATGATTTTGCAGTCCTCTGATCCTAGATATAAGCTTTTGATTTCTCTAGGTTTGATTGTCAAAAAGTTAGAAATAAATTCTAAATCCGAGTTTTTGTGGCTTGACAACAATGTTGAAAACTTTGATAACTTTGCAAAGTTGCTCCTTTGATTAATTTTCATTCCTTCTTCACCTGTAAATCTACACATACAAAGAGAGAAGGAATTTTTTTTTTTGGGTGAATAGGGGTTTTCCTTAGTCAAATCCCATGTTGGTAATTAAACCTTGATAATGAAATGATGATAAATGAAAGGAATTGATGAATGAACAATGCTATGTCACAACTCACCAAACCCTTAATGGCTTCCCTTAGAGGAATAAAGTCTAACACATCTCTCTAAGGTCTGGATCTTGCATGAATTAGCTTGATTGATTGATGCTTATGAACTTTGACATGATAATATGATATTGATAGCTATTGTAGATGACTGATAAGTTTTCTCTTCAATGTTCTTGACAACAATATTTTCTCTTATGAAATTTGGATTATGTGTGCTTTTTGCTTCTAGATTTGAATTGATAAAATAACTATATTTATAGGTGTTTATCTAATTTCTCAAAAAATAGATTCCACAAGCCGACATTTGAAACTTGAATTTGAATAATTAAAAGGCCACAAAAAAATATTAAAAATTGGGTCTTGGCACTTAAGGAGGACCTAAATCCAGGACACACAATTTCCAAGGTGTTTTAGTTACTATTGAAAATTGTATAATATAGGTTTCCTTTTTAGAAAACAGGAATAATAAGGCTTTGGAATGCATAATTTAGCAAATTAGAAGCTTAATTAAGTTCAATTAATTAAGGGACCCAAACATAGTGTGAAATTGTAAAGGTATATACAATTTTCTACACTATAGAAGATTATTGAGAAATAGAGTTTGTTGAAGAAGAAACAAAAAGAAAATTCTTAGAAGAAGATACATCTAAAAAATCACCAAGTTCTTCATCTAACATATAAAAATATTCTTTAGAAAATAAATTATCAAATGCAAGGAAGGTTTGGAGAAAGAGATCTAACATTCATGAAACTAAAGAGAAAATGGATAGAATAAGATAACTGCTTAAGAAAGAAAAAATATATGTGTTTTAGGAGAGTCGATTTCACCAAAATGTAATGTATGAAATTTGATACTTAAGAAAAGATATTGATATAGGCTAAAAATTCATACATCACCTCAAGATAGCATAAATTATATTATAGATATAAGATAGAAATGAAGAAACTTGTTGAAAGAAGATGACAAAGATAACTTATGCTAGAAGAAATGAAACTTTAATGAAAAAATAGGGAATAAATTTAATTTTTTATTAAATATAGAAATAGGTAAAATTTACTTTTAACTAGAAACATAAAAACAAATAGAGAGGAATCTAGCACCAAACACAAAAACTCTTGACCTAGGATGTCAATACATAACATAGACATTTGTGCAGCACTCTATCATCTTCACATAGTTGACTAAGAATACTCCAAATTGTTTGTTTCGAGTAGTAAAGATGTTCCAATCTACACACATGCTAAGATAGGAAAAAATTTGGGGTTGTTTAGGGGTTTGATTGAGTCAAAACCCCATTTTGGTCTTTCAAACTCCATGAACAACTAGAGGGAAAAGATAAATTTAAATCCTAACGATATTAGGAATTAAAAGTAGTTATTCAATGATAAAGTAAATGATATGGTGTTGAACTTGGTCTATAAGGAAAACCGCCACATGATTTGATAGATTTGATAAATAATAAAATAGATAAATGATTCAAATATTTTAAGCTATTGATACAAAGAGAATTACCACAACCAAGGTCCTCCTTTTGAGAGAGTTTAATAGGTTTGAAAATGAAGAACTAATGAGAATTATCATAAGGAAGCTTGATTTTCAATACTATAGAGGTCAATGTAGAAATTTTGGTAGAGTTTCCTTCTATTAGTAGAAAAAGATAGACAACTTGCAAAATAGTGAGAATATAATGTGCCAAATGAGAAAGAAAGAAGGTTTTATTTTATTAGACAGGTGGGGAGAGACACATGATTCGTAAGTGGCCTATGTGGAAAATAAGCTTTTGAATCTTAAAAATTTGTTGGAAATTATCACTCCACATGGACATTCACATGTGGCACTGTAGTCCATCAGAATGATGTTGATTTTCAAAGCATGAGTTGGTAATGTTTCATGCTTGTTGATCGTAAAAAAAAATCTTTGAATATCAAATTTTGATATTTTGTCATTATTTTTCAAATCTAAACTGAGTTCAAACTATAAGTGTGAAATTGCACAAATATGCAAGTTTCAACACTACAGTTTGATATTCCCAAAATGTACCAATTTGAGGGAGCTTGTTAAGAGCACTAATAAAATCCTCATAGACACTAGGGCCAAATTGAACCAACAATTTATTGAAAAAGGTTTCTCAATCGGGCTAATCATTATCTATATAAGATACTAGTGATATTGTTAGATAACTTCTTCTTCTAGATGGAACAATGTAATAGGGACCTTGTTTATTAAAATAATGTTATGTAGATTAAAGTATTGTTAAAATCAATATTTTCAACTAATAGGATTGGTGCTATAAAACATAGGGAAGTCCAATTTTGGGCCATAGGAGATACAACTAAATGAATTTACACTATCATAAGGCTTCTCATTATGGAAGCAACTATTGAGTGTTGTATTTTAGGAATTAAGATCATGAACCATCTTTGCCAATACAAAAACTTGAAGATCTACAATTTTGTAAATTTTTGGTCTACTTCATGGTTACTAAAGTGGGTGGACACAACCACGAGGTAGGTGGTGTACCAATTTTTTTTTTCCTGTATGTGTCTCAAATTGATTTGCATGATGATACAATTCCAAAAATATAATTTTCTAGAAAAAAAATGGAAAAAAATTAGTTCTTTTTTCAAGTGTTTTAATTCTAGATCTCTTTGGGCTAAATATATAGAGTCATTTTCTTTGCAGTGTCTAAATAAAAATTTTCCTATCCTATTTTTATTTTACTATCCTTTGTTGTTTCTACATAAACTATTTATTGTTTTTGAAAAAAATAATTAATTTTTGTGTTTAAAGAAAATACAATATTATTGTTTTTGTACTGTGTATACCCTTCTACTTGTGTGGATCTCCCTTTTGCATGAACCTTTTTTTCCTGTAATTGCTAGATCTCAAGGAAATATGTGTTAGTGGTGTATTCTTTTCCAAATATGCTAGGATGGCAATGGGGTAAGAGGGGTAAAAATTAAGGTTGCTAAAAGCTGTGACTATTTTACAAGCCCAAAAATATATAAATTATGGTAGATATAGTATAGTGTGAGTACCTTCCTAGGTCTAGCCACTTATCAATGCTTCATAGGTGATAGATGACTAATGGTTAACCACCTAGGTTAGGTTTCAAAAAATCTAAGGGATCTTTCCATGTACTTGAGGGTATGTGTAAGCACAAGACTATATGCAAAGTTTGTTTGATGACATGGCTTGGGAAGGAAACCCTTACCTCCTTCATTAGAAACTTATATAGGGTATCTAGTTATTCCCAATATGATAGATCTTGTGTGCTTATTTTAAGACCCCTAGTATAAGGTTTCTATCCTAAAAATAAAAAAAAAGACTATTAAAATGAGAAAAAACTCAGTAAAATTATTGATATAACCACTTTTGGTTACCAAGATCCCCAGAAAAGTGAGGTGATAGCATATGGTAGATATTCATAGAATCACTAAGAAGAAAAATTTAAATTATTTTTGAAGCTGCATTAAACTTGGTCCTATAAAGAACACTAATACTAGATGGAATGATCCTTCTTGTAATATATTAGCCAAAATACAAAATATTAAAAAATAATGTTAAAATTGAAACATAATTATTATATTGAATAGTAAAATTTTGTTACAAATATTGTGGGCCTCTTCAAGGGGTAACCATACCTTTGAGTAATTCTTAGTATGATATAATTTTATGGACACTCAAATAATAGTCTATGAACTATATTTATACTAACTCTATTCAAGCTCACTAATATTTTTGAAGCAAACAAGATTATTGAAAATAGTTTAAGGGACACATAACAAATAATATGCATCCAAATCCTTTGATAAAATAAGAAACAATTAGGAGTAAGGGGTCCTAACATGATGCTATTTAATGTAGTTTGCTTCCCATCATGAGGATATTATAGAGGTAAATTTTAACATTGATTATAATTTCTTGTCATTTAGTCTTTTTAAAATTGTGGTTCAATAATCTATTTTTTTAGATTAATTAAGGGAAAAGGGTTGTGTGATTGCTAATAAATTATAGACAATTAATGAAAAAGAGTGGTGTGGTTGCCAATAAAATTATAGATGATTGGTGGCAAAGGGTAGTGTGATCAACAATAAAATTATAGGCAATTAAATTAAAAGTGTGCTGTGATCACTAATGAAATTATAGGTAGTTAAGGGAAAAGGGTGGTCAGATTACTAATAAAATTATAAGAAATTAAGGACAAAGGGTGGTGCAATCTCCAATAAAATTATAATGAATTTTGGGGAAACTTATATAAAAATCATGTAATTATAATCATTTTAGAGAAAACATATATTATTGCATATAATTATTGGTATTTTAAGGAAAATGTTTATATCACCATCAAAATATAGGACTTTTAGAGAAACCGTCTCATTTCCATAAAATTATAGGTAATTTAGGGTTATTATGGGGTATACCTAATATGACCAAAAAGTTAGTGTGAAAATGGATTTATATTTAAGAAAAAACCTAATGAGCACATGGTTATACTGAGAGGGGGTGAATCACTATAACAATATTATTTTAGCTTTTAAAACTTATTTAATCACATCATGATTTAATCAAAATTGGCATATATATAAAATCAAATAATAGCAACACAATAACAACACAATTTATGTGGAAATTATTGTAGGAGAAGACCACACAAAATATTAATTTTATTAATCTTCTTTCTACAAATTTTGTAGGCACCAAGCCCTAAGAAATTCTAGTTTCTCCAATTTGTAGGCACCAACCCTTATAATACAAGGCACCAACCTCACCAATATGAGACACCAACCTCAATATAGATAATTTTCTTCCCCAATATGCTATAATGATGATCATAAATCTACCATAGAAATGATTACAATCTCATAAAAAAATATTAAAAATCTTTCATAAAACTTCTCATAATCTCCTCATACAATCTATATGTTAGAACACATATATATTGAGAGGGGGGTGAATAAGTATATCCATCAAATCAATCCAATTCAAAACTTTTCAATCAAAAATTATAACAACCTTAAACTAGATAAAGCATAAGCACACAACCACAACACCAGATTTACGTGGAAAACCCAACAAAGAAAAAACCACAATGAGAAAGTTGCTTGGAGCTACTTTCAAATCCAGCCTCACAAAATGAAACAATAATTACAACAAGCTTTATGTCTTCCATCAATGGAAGTTCACAACTCCCTTCCAATTACAACACTTACAAAAAGAGGTTGCAACCTCAAAGTAAAACACTTGATGAATCAGATACACAACTGTCTTCGCAACACCTCTGTTGCCTCTAGATCACTACCTTCAACAATTCACTTTTATTCCTCCACTTTTAGCTCACTACCTCCAATAATCACTCTTGCACTTCTTCCTTTAGCTCATTTCCTTCAACACTTACTCACACACTTTTTTCGACTCATTTCCTTCAACACTTCACTTATACTCTTATGCTTTCAGTTCATTTCCTTCATCATACATAACACTTCTCTACATATCTGCACTCATTCATTTTCCTTTAGCACACTAATTTTGGTATTTATAGTGAACACATAACACACAACTCAATACACTTGATCACAAATTTGATCCTTTATTTATACCATCCACAAGCTACAAAAAGTTTCTCCTTGTCAGCCAAACTAAAATGTATAAATATGAATCGTGCAATGGCCATAATGAGCCGACTCTAAAACATCCATAGGAAATGGAAATTCTATATGGTCCAAACTAGGAGATAAGCAAGACCTATTTTACCTCTGCACATAATCCCATACTGGCGCACACCACAAAACCTTGGTGCAAACAACTTAATGTACCAAGTCAGCCCAACAAACACTTAATCCACAAAATGTTAACTCTAGACCACAAGTGGTAGTAGAGAGACTAGATTGCATCATAGAGATTACATCACAAGCATTAAATGATATTCAATAACATTTCCATGCCCTCCTTTCACAACTTCATGCAACATTATATTGGCACAAGCAAATAGATAAAGAACCGGTATCTCTTGCAAACCTAGACAACACAGTATTGAGATAAAACATTGAGAACTTGACTTGTGGTACACTTTAACAACAAAAAATCAAAAGGAGAAATAAGATAAACATTTTAAGCTCAATATCTAAACTGTAAAACCACAACATTGATTACAGAGAAATGTGGAGCATTTCTTTGAACCTTCTATGACTATAACAACATAATCTTCACTTTCCTAACATAGGAAACTTCTACGATTGCTTCTATAGTCTGAGCATAGGAACATACATTCTTCACACTTGATTTTTTCTATCTTTCAAATAACATGACCTTATATTCAAATGTAGAAGAATGCGAAAGAATGTAGAGCATTCTCCAAAGATTTTTAGTGCAACTTCCTGAACCACTGACTGTAAGAAATTATTTTATAGATTTTTTTGGAAGCTTTATGGTGTTGTCATTGATTTCAACCCATAACATTGGATTTTTTGGAAGCTTGGAGTTGTTGGTGTTGTCATTGTTGTCAACCTCCAGTATAGTTGCAAAGATTGTTCGAAGCATGAGTTACTCAGGGAGATTGTTGGTAGAGATAGATGGAGTTGTTGGATTTTTGTACTATGTTGTGGTGTTTTCATCAATTTTTTCATTAATGTATGGAATGAGTAAGTGTTGCAGTTGGTTCACTTGGTTTCCAAGTGCTTTTGAGAAAAAAATAATAAATGAGAATATAGAGTGATAGAGGTGTGTTCAGTGTTACACCACCTCTTTAAATCTCTGATCAAATTATTTGATGGTTTATCCCTTTTCTAAAGCATCTCTCATCTTACACTTTTTGAAGGAGTTTCTAGAGACTCAAATTTACTGAGGAACTAATATTTTATATCTTGTCATTCCTAAATATGTTTTCAAAACTTATTCATATACCATCTTAGAGCTTCATCTTTAAGTATTCCTACAAATTCATAAAGTATGGTTTGATTAGTTTGGATTTTATTTTTTCTCCATGCACACTTTGAGACAAATGTGTTGAGAGGCTTCTTTGGTATCTTTTCCAAAAATTGACAATTTTTCTCTATTATTTATCCATGTTATTAGTGATAGGTTCCTCTATTTGTTGTTGTTAATTGATTTTTTTCCTTCAATTTTTTTAACCTCTTCATTTTATCTTTGGGCTTATATGTTTCTTCTCTTCCAATACTCAATTTTCCTGTCGCATTTTTTATTTTTACTAGTTTCTGATTTCTACCCTTATATCTTGGTAACGAAATATCAAAAAAATTCTTTCCCAAATCCTCCTCGCAATCACTCATTAAATATATTTTCTTTTTCTCTTCCTTTTTCTAAAATGAACTGCTAAATATATCTTCTATAGTCAATCTCCTTGTCTTGAGTGGAACAAGAGATGACTCTTGGTTCAAGGGGTTTACCTCTTTAAAGTGTCTCTTTATCTTAGAAGATGCATTATTTGGTAATTTTCATTAGGTAGAGACATGTAATTAGATCATAGATATTTATTCTTGCATTCCTAAAAAACATTCATTTCATTCATGGAATATTCATTTAGCATAGTTTCATCATCATCCTCTCTTTTCATTTTCTCTTAGTATCCTCCTTTCAATAATCACATACTCTTGTTGTCCACATCATCCAAATAATCCTTATTAAAATATTATTGATAACCTTAGGTTTGATGGATTGATTGAAAAAAAGGTTATCCCAATGTAAAAAATGGTTATCTTGGTTAAAATATAGAGGCATCATCAAACCCTTCATTTATGATAACCTTAGGTTTGTGGATTAATTCCAAAAAATCGTTCTTGAGTCAAAAAATTTACTAGCGAAGCACTTATGCTTCCATGCCCTACTGAGTACAACTTCCAATTTCCTCCTTTTTTGGCTCAAACTCATCATAATAATTTAGTTGTTCTACCATTGCCCTTAGTTTTTCTTTGGATTTTCTTACTTGGACAATCAATCTCTCTATTGTATGATCATATATCATTAATACTATTTATCTTCCTTGTTACGACTCTCTAAATTTTATACAATATCCCACCTTCCATGCTCTAATGAGACTTCTTTATCCTTCTCAATCCTCCTATATATTTCCTCTCTTTCTTTAATTTTTATCAATTTCGTCTCTTCTTCAATGCTCATCTCAAATGCCATCTTAATTTTCTCAAAAATCTCTCTGTCTTGTGTTGCTTCCTTTGGCCATGGATGTTTTTATTTTATATTCTATTAATCATTTTTATCTATCCCTAATAACTCAAACTAGACCTACCTCAGTGGCTGCATCTCTTAGAGATCCTTTTTAAGATCCCCCCTTTCCATTTGTCATCCTCTAGGTGCCTAACTCCCTCAAATAAGGCTATAATATTATCCTACTAAAAATGATTAAAATGGGTTCCTTTTGATGAGCACATGCTTTTACTAAGAGGGGGGTGAATTGATAAAATATAATCTTTTACTTTTTCAAAGCTTAACAACCATAGCAATGTCAATCATACAAGATCTAACAATTATGCAACACATGAAGAACACATAATTTACGTGGAAACCTTTTAGGAGAAAACCACAAAAAAATATTATTTTTATTATAAACCTTATTTTGTAGGTACCAAATACTTCTCTTATAAATCTTATTTTGTAGGCACCAACCTACTTATCTTATAAATATTCTTTTGTAGGCACCAACCTACTTCTCTTATAAATCTTCTTTTGTAGGCACCAACCTACTTCTCTTATAAATCTCATTTTGCAGGCACCAAACTATTGGAGATACCAATCCACACTTGTAGAATCTATGAGCGCCAACCCACTAGAGACATAAATCCCCACTTGTAGCATTTGTAGGCACCAACCCACTAGAGACACTAATCCCCACAATTGCGTACCAACTCAACAAGAGACACCAATCTCTTCTTTTGATAGGCACCAACGTCCGAAATATTCAAATGATGATATTGTCTTCTCAAAGATTTGATTATGAATGTAATTTCTTTAACACCTTTGCTTATGGATGATCTAATGGTTATCACACAAGTGCTCTCCTTCATAGCTTGATTTGTAGATGATGCAATTGCTTTCCTTCACAAGTCTTCTTGATGATGATGCAACAATTTTCTTCACAAGTTCTCTCAAATAATGCAATACTTTCCTTTATAATTTTGTCTTAAGGTTTGCTCTAATTTCACTTACAAATTTTCCTCTAAATTGTGCATCACATATTTTTCCCTTTATAATATTAACACTCTTAATATATTTTAATTAGATTTGATTTACTCTTCATATTCTCTTCTCTATATCTGCTTGAATCTACTCTTATTATCTAATGTAAATAGATTGATATTGCATTACTTGGCTTACCTTATAACCTCCCACTTTAGCTTCTATTTATATACTTCAAGAAGGTGCGATTAGTCCTCTCAAAGGAGATGACCACATAGAGAAGGATGTCCTTTACAAAGGGAGGCATTGATTCATTTAGCCTCACAAACTTTATTAGTTTGGAAGAGTTGTTAGTTTGGAGCCCTACCATCCATGAGTCGCTAATCACCATGGGTCTATTGTAATAACTATGAAGAAGGTCCACCATTTTTAAGCAATGTCATATATTTCATTATGTTTACTTCATTAATTATTTAAGCGTTATAATTTATTTTGAGTGCTAGTGGGTCATTAAAGTGGGACAATTTCTTAAATAATATTGTTGTTTATTTACTTGGGACTTATTTGATGTGCTTCATTAAGTATGTAATTGTTGCTCTTCATAATCATCATGAGTAAGGTCGACCACCTATAGATATATTAAGTTAATTTTATCTTTCATAGAAAGGTTATCCAACATTCTATTATGGCACTTGAAATCACCTTATCTAGATTGGCATCAATGTTTTTGGCAATAACTTCATCTACAAAATGTAACGTTGCCTTTGTTGGGAATAGGATGCCATTTAATTGCAATCCTAAACATATTTCATGTACCTCCTAAGTCCTTGGAAAGTGTTCCCCAACACTAGGATTAGAAAGAGATTAAATTCAAATGAAATGAACATGTTAATTGACATTTGTAATTAATTCTAAATGATAGGAACATATGAGGGCGTCCAAGAAGAGTTCCTACAAAATAGGAGCACATAGGGCACCCACATGGAAGGTGGAACTCACCTTGAGTTAAGTTAACTATTTGGAGAAAAAGATAACACTTCATTAATGCATGTAAATATCCTAGAAGTTAGGGATTGATGTTTACATGCATGGAGTTCAGTTCAGTTCAGTTCAGTATCAGTTCAGTTCAGTTCAGTTTAGTTCAATTTAGTTCAGTTCAGTTATGGTTCAATTATCTTTAGTTGTATGTAGTTAGTTTCAGTTGAATGCTAGTTGACCTCAGTTGAGTTGGAATGCATGACTAATGACTTGAGTTGCATGACATATAACAGGTGACTACTTACAATTAACAAGGGATGATCAATCATGCATGATATTTGCATGAATGGTGGAGAGATATGTTTCAGTTAACAGAGATTGACTTGGACCCACCTTGGGCGCCCAAGTTGGCATCTTGGAGTTAACACTTTTGCATGATAAGATATTTTATAAAGCTGAGTTAAGTGGGCCCATTCTTGGGCGCCAACTTTGAGGAGAAGCTTACAAGATATCTTCAAAATCAATGTTGAGTTAGGACTTCAGTTTTGGACGCCCAAATTGATGGACTTGGTTTGAAATTGTTTTTCACAGAAGAACTCTACTTGCAAAGAATAGGTGTAGGTTTTTTGAGATAAGCTTTGTGCTTTGTAATTGTAAACTCCTTGGAGTTTACAAGGCTCATTATTGTCTATATATTGCAGTAAGTTGAAGAGAGTTTGATCAAATTTTATTGCAGGTTGTGAAGAAGAATTGTTGAAGGAAAAAGAAGCATCTCAAGGAAGGATTGATAAAGAATTATTGTAATCTTGTTCGAAGGTTAAATAATACAAGCACTATTGATTCTGGTGGTGGAGTTTTTTCTCGAAAGGGTTTCTCCACAGTATATGATGTGTCACTTCTATCTTCTAGTCTTATTCTTCTACAATCTTCTGTCTACTTCTACAAATGGTAAAATGAATCTAAACAGATAATCATCCACAAAGAATTTTTAATAAAGAACACTTAATTAGATCTACAGTATAATAGTTTTACAAGTTCTAAAGCTACATAATTACCTCCATTTTCAACAAGCTTGACTATTCAAAAATCTTGTCGTAATCTTTTCTTTATCTTCATTCAAATATGATCTCTGCTTTTAACTCCTTAATTTTATTTTCATAGATCTCATATGACATCAATGACAAACTTGTCCATTCACTTTGACATCAATGACAACATTTCTAACACCTTTCTAGTTGTAATCCTTCCTTATTGAATCTTGTACCATCATAAATTATTTGTTCTATGTTTTAATCTTATTTTACCACTTTACCAAGGTTCTAGCAATGACACCATATGTTGTCAAGAATGGGGCAAAAATTAATGGTCTAAGCCTAAGTTTCTTGATAGTTGTATTTATACCCTAGCATGGGTGATAAGAGGAAATTTCAGACTTATTTGGTAGATTATAGAAAGCTGTTGCATGATATAAAATATAAAATTAAATATATTCACATCCATATATATCATAACTCATCACAAATTTAACAAAGATTACATGATTGTGTTGTATACAATAGTCTTCTATTTTATCTGTCTCATATACAATCTTTACAAATACATCAATCATTCTCCTATTCCTTGTTCTATATCTTCTCTATATCAAATATCTTATTTTATGCTCTATTTTATTTCTCTTATCCTATTTCTACTTATATCTAGGTACATTTATACAAAGAAGATTGCCTCTTATGCTTGATATGCCTTTTAGATGTGTTGTTAGTTGGGTGTGTGTTGTTTTTCACTTGCAATAGGTTTATCTCATTTTCTTCTTAGTCGACTCTATCCTTCCAATAGTTATGATACTAATTATTTGCACTATACACGATTTTGTGGATTGGTGTACTTGGATCATGGTTAACTCTACTTATAGATGTTATAGTTATTTTCTACATCATGTATACAATTTTTTTTTAAAATGGAGGCATGATTATTTTTATACATCTTATGTGATATATATTTTACGTAGATATAGTTGTAAGTTTGCATGTAAAATATATTTCATAATATTTGAAAAATCATAAGTATGAGATTGTGGTTCCAAATGAGCATAGGTGGAAATTATTATAATTTTTTATTGGGTATACTTGCATACCTCATGTATCCAATATGCTCTCTCTACACTATTGGTGTATTATGTGGGTATATCTATTTATGGATATTGAAACAATTGTCCTACTATATTCATAATCAATCATTTAGCAAGATAATATTGGCTAGAACTCAAGCAAGGGATTAAAGGGTTGTTATCAACCCTAAAGTGAATAAAGGTGAATACAACAAAGATTTTTTTGAACAATCTTATTAGTAATACTTTCATGAGATAAAAAAGTGGAGTAACTTGTGTTATCAACTTAAATAAGTGTACCTTGAGCGAATATAAAGATCATAATAATAGCAAATATAGTGATGTTAAGGTAACTCTAACAATATTGTTTAGGATGCCTAGATTGGGAAGCTATAAATGGTAATTTTAGTTCTTAAAATAAGTTATTAAACTTTGGTAAGAGAAAATAATTAAATATTGTAAAAAATAAAAAAACATCTTTTTCAATGTCTTGAATAAATTGAAATGGTCTTAATGGAAATTATACAACTTGAATTTACCTCATGGTTGTTGAAAGGATGTTGGAGTAGTTTGTTACTTGGTACTTGTGGGGAATTGAGCATAGAAAATCAAGGGGGTGGTGTTTTGAAATTATCCTATTCAAAATATCGATTGGTCCTTAAAACAACACCTTTTATTTTTGGGTTTTGATTATCAGATTGTTGTCATGAGGGTACAATGTACATGAGTGTTTATATAAGCCTAACATAAGCTATACAATATAGAATATGATAGAGGTCCCAAAATTCTTGCAAAATTCTGAGAAAATCATGACTTGGATCTTGATTATCAAGCTATGTGTCCAAGGATGGGCTAAAGGTTTTGGTTTGTAACCCTAACTTTATAAACGTTCTATCCTAAAACCCTTTAGTCTTATAATTTTGCAGTGACCTATTCCCACTGGTTACTAGTTGAATTAGTCATCACTTAAGCCTTTGAATGCATCCGTTTATCGACCCCTTCAATATAGGAGAGACGATCACCCCACACATGGTCCCACACCAAAATTATGTAAAGTTGGGTGAAATATTTCATTTTTTAGGGACTTAAGTCATTATCCTCAAGGGTTTCATTATCGTTGGCCTAGTCATGGCTCCACTTTAAAACTAACATGTGGCATATGTAGGAATATAGCTCGTTAGATTTGAAGATTTAATCCTCGCCACCCATCACACACCGCATGGGCATTAATGGATAGCCGTCATAAGACATGCGAGGTCCGTGAGATTCTGATGCGTGTCCTCGCCATGTGGGGCCTAACCCTTGTACAAGTGCCTGATGACCGATGATGGGGAGATTGACGGTTGTGATGTTGGATTAAAATTCAATCCTGACTGTTCATCGTACACCTTGTAGCATTTAATTAATGCCCACTTGAAAGATTGCGAGGTACGCAAAAGGATGATGCGTAGAGTTTCTCAACCATCATGCAGAGTGTGGTGGAGCACGTGGAATGAATGACGTGGCTCCTAGTTAGCGGTTTCTCATTGGCCAGAGGATGACAAGCTATGGTCTTCGGTTTTCAAACCTGATTTGACCGTATCTTGGCTGCTTGATCTTCCATCTCATTCCAAAATTGACGACCGACATTCAAAAATAAAAAAAATGCACATGTGTTAGCCGTTTTGCTCTACAACCAGCGAGAATTAATGGTGTGCACTCTTCGGGAGCAATCAATTGGGTCCTGGTGCATCTGAGAAATTAATTCCTGGCTATTATGAGGAATGATACACAAATCTCCAAGTACCTGGGTGATTAACGGTGATGAAATCGACACTAGTGATTAATTGCTTCCTCAAGTGTGTGACACCAAAATTGATGATCAAACACCATCATAATTGCTTGATAAATATGAATGGAGTGATTGCTATTGGCACCATTGCAATCAATAGTTAGCATTTTCTGAATTTGTGTGGAGAGTGAAGAGTGTTTCATTGTGAGTCTACGAAGCTGCTAGGCAAAGAAGATGAGCAAGCTAGTTACTTCTGCAGTACCAGTAAGGAGGTATCCAAGGCTCAACATGTAGAAACCTTAGGGCGATGTCTCTGTACATGAGCATAATGTACCTAAATGCGTTCAATTTGTGAAGGAGAAATCCCCCGGTGAGGAGTCTTCATGTGCTCCTACTAGATGCAATAGTAGGTTAAGACACTAAGGTGTTACTACAAAGAAGGCGTAAGAGAAAGGAAAAGAGCTCGCATCGTTCACACCAGGAGTATGTAGAAAGATAAGGTATGGTTGAGGCTCCTATGGAAGACAAATCTCCCCAATTTCCATCACGGATAGCCCTTCAGACAATGCAATGGAGACATACTTGGGCTATCAACAGTATCTTATGATTCTGAATCAAGTTGTAGCCCCAGGAGTGGAAGTATTATTGGTTCCGCCGATATTTGTGAAAAATCCGAGCAAGCGTGATGGCTCTATGCCTGGTAAAGATAGAGATGAGGAGGGAACAAAAGTTTCTTCCCTGCCTTTTGCAAAGGCGTGAAGTGGGCACGTGTACCGTGGGTTGGGTTCTGGTGTTGGCCCTTCTTTTGGTTAAGAGAATTGGTGTTTGAGTGTTCAATTTTTGTGTTGATTGATAAATTTTCCATGGTGTTTGCTTTTGTTCCTCGTGTGTGTTGTTGGTTTTTTGGTTTTCATGTTGACTGTGTACACTCGAGGTGACGTGGATGTGGAATGCGAGGCCTAGCTGGAACTTAAAGGAAAATTTTGGCAGTATTTGCATTTTCCTTTTGATGGTGGTTATCAATTTTGTCTCTCTATATTCAACAAATGATTGCAGGTCACCATGTGGGGAATTTTGAAGTGAAATTCAAATTGGTGTTGAAATGAAACATTCTAGAAATGTAATTGCATTTGAGCCAAATGCTTGTTGCTCCCTTGTACTATAAAAAGGGATTTCATGGCTCATTACAGGGGGTTCTAAATTTTTTGAGTCCAATATATGGTTCGGGTAGAAATTAGGTGTAAAAAAGATGCAAATGAATAAAATAGGTGAATTGTCTTGGTTTTGAATCATATATGTAATGATCTTAAATTAGTTTTACAAAAATTAGTGATATCGAAACAAATCTTATATCCTAAACATTTACTCTCCTATTGTAAATTTTTGCAAATTATGAATGAACTATCAATGGTATTTTCGTTTATCATCAAATGCTCATTTGAATGTGTGTCCTCATTTCTGCTTTAACTAAATTAGTTGATTAGATGCTTGAATAGGGTCACAAATTTGTGAGAATTGGCAAAGGATCTGATAAGAAGTCATGTATTAGGAATTGTGAGTTTTCATGATGTAAGGCATTGTGAAAATAGTCCATTATTATCATAGTTAAAGAATTTGTGTATTACTGATTATTATATGTTTGACTCCATTGCCCAATTGATGAATCATTGGTCTATTTGCTAAAGATATTTACAATTGAAATATGTTGATGGTTTACCCGATTATGGACTTAGAATTAAAGCATAATTCATTTAAAATTTTTTAACCGCGAGGCATGTAATTGATATACTTTCTTGTTCCTAGTAAATAAATGATTATTTTCTCAAAGATCAACCAATCTTTTAGTGGATTATGTGTATTTTCCCTTATAGGAACCCATGTGTGCATTGAAGTGTTCACAATCAAATAGATCAAAATGAACATAATTAGGAACACCCTCCTAGGTCCCATAGAGCCTGAAGTGAAGAAGTAAAGTCCTTAAAGTCCTTTACTCATAAAGTTGTCCATTCATCTTAGGGATTCTTGATTATAGGAATTGGCTACTCTTTAGAGAGTTCTAAGGGTTCACAGGAAAAAACACCAATAGAATGTGTGCATTATATTGGTGGTTTACAAGACTTTTTATTGGATGTAATTTATTCATTCTTTAGTGATAATTTTTTTTTTGACATTATGGTTATGATGCCCTCTTTATGGTAGTATGATTGTATATCACAATATAGAAGTGGAGATTCTAGTGGAAGTTAATTATTTTTAATTTTGGGAAATCATTTCTAAGGAAAATTTATAGAGATTAGTTGCAGCTCTTCAAGTAACCTATATTGACATGATGGCTTTATAAAATACTATTTTATGTCAGTGTTGCACAAGAAAGAATTGGTTGTAAAAAAATATTTTTTTATAATAACCTTATGATTCTTAGAAGACATCAATCATTTCTTTATTTTAAACTTGGTTAACAAGTTTTATTATGGATGATTCTTAAGAGTTAACTATAACTATTTTGAAAAAATATACTTAAAAGTGAAATTGAACAAACTAATTATTTTTGAGGATTTTTTGTCCTAAGTTGGCAATGAATGATAGAAAAAAAATGTTCTACAAATAAACTTGGACCGGGGATGTTTTCACTATTTAGTAATATATGATTATTGGCTATTTAGTTGCTTGATGCTTTTAAATATTGGAGAGTTTGAGTTAAGGAATATGAATTCTCATTTCAATTGGTGATTGTTTGTTTGGAGTGAATTGGATTGGATGTAATTTGGTTAAATTCTCATTTCAATGGGTGAGTATTTGTTTGGAGTGAATTGGGCTTGATGGAATTTGGTTACTAAGGGAGTAGTAATATTAGAGATTGAGATATTCACATAAATTTGAGTTGAAAAATGTTATGGATACTTTGTTTAAGAGAAGTAGTTTTGAAAACATAGCACCTTCCAACAATAGTTGAGTTGAATAGAATTTTGATTTATGAATTTGTAATTAATATAACTACCTTGGCTAGAGGGATAATTCCCTCTCTTTAATTTATGGAATTCTAATTAAATATAGATAGCTTAGAAAAATGGATAATTTTGTCTCTACACAATAAATTGGGGTAGATCAATGCCGAAGGGTGTTGAAGGGCTATGTTAATGTATAGATCAAATAAATTTTGTAAATGAAGGCATAATGGAATTATAGTATAAGAGAATGACATAGAAAAAATAAGAATTTGGATTGGATTAGTGATCTCTTGACCATGTTTATCTCACCTAGTGATCATTTCTTGGTTTGACACCACCCACTTTGGAATTTTTGGGCATTCAAATTTGGGTTCCAACAAATCTTATTGGAAGTGTGAAGCCACTCAAATGAAAAATACCTTCCCTTCATTTTTTAAAAATTCTTACTTGCATTTTTCTCCTCTTATGCAAATATCACCCCCCCTTGTCCATTTGTTAAGAAAACGAAATGAGATCTTCATGTACATGGCTTCTTTTGTTTGCCTCAATAAGCATCATTCTTAGGTTTATTAGCACAAATTTCCATCTACAAGTAAATAGACCATATTTACTGTGTTTTATGAGAATGGTGTGGTTCAAAACCTCCAAATGAGAGGCTAAAAGTAGTAAGAAAACCAAATGAAAGCATGTAACATACTAAGATCCAAGTTTGGTCTAGCAACTTGTGCATCTTTCTAACTCTTTTTTTTTTTGTTAGAACACCTCTTGACTATCTTTCTTAAATCCGTGTTGGGTGAAAATTATGTAATCCCTTTTCAATAGATTACACAACCTGATTTCAACCACAACTGTGTGAGATGTAATCTCTCCTCTCTTTTGGCGACTTCGCTGGGGAACGACATGCAATTAAAGCCTCACGCTTTTGATTGAAGTGAATAAGTTTTCTAGTTCTTATTTTTTTCTTGTATATTGTTATTTTTGACCTCTATCTTGTTTAGATCTACATTATGGCGGATGGAAGGTATATGCAAGGACTGAGGGCTCAAGGAGTAGCATATCCACTTTTTGAAGACTTGTTGCAACATAATTCTCCACCTACTCCTTCGTGAGTAAGGTCACTATTGAATCGCACAATAAGTTATCGTCCAAGAAGGCTAAGATCTCCTCTTCTAAGTGAATTCTCTGTTTACCATAGGCGTCCAGTTCAAGTACTTGTGCAAAAAGTCATGGCTGCACCACCTCCAGGATCATGGGGAAATGATTTTGGTCCCCTCCATTTGGCCACACCTCTTCATGAAATTCCACGTGTTCTGAGAAAGCATATTGCAAAGTTCTAGGAGATGACAAACAACATCCTGATGAACACATTTCTAATTTCTACATCGTTTGTGGTGTTCTCAACATAGAGCATGAAGAAGTTTCTGTAAGATTGTTCATCGAATCCCTCCAAGTGGTTGCTACCGAATGGTTCTATACTCTTCCAAATGCTTTAGTCACCAATTGGGCCACTCTTCGCACCAAGTGTGAAGAAAGATTCAAACTTGTTGAAGATGCACACACTTTGTTGGCGCAACTCACAACCATGCAGAAAGAGGCCCATGAACCCATGTGCAAGTTTGTAGCTAAGTTCAACAAGTTGGTGATGTAGATTCCAAACGATGCCAGATCGATGAATCATAATCTAACGCGATTTTTCATCAATACGAAACTCCCCAAAGTAAGTTTCTTCTTGCACAAGGAAAATCTTACCAAGATTGAAGCAACTCAGCAATTAGCTACCAGTCTTGAAGATAATATGATGCTTGCTGGAGAAATAAGGATGAACACCAACACCAACAAAAGGATGCAAGCATCAGGGTCTTCAACATCTAATGCCAATGCTCCTAATGCCAGTTCCAAATTTTCTGATCCCATGGTCCAAAGGCTGGAAAATGAAATCTTAGCTTTGAAAAAGCAAGTTTCCAACAACAACAATACCTACAAGGACGTCCCAAGGAGGACCTTTCCCAATTATGCTAGAAACAAGAATCAAAATCACCTTCCAACACCACAAGGGATACTTGCACTTGAAGCTCCACCTACCAATATTGCCATAAGATACTACGAGGTTGAACAAGATGAATATGCACAGCTAGATTATCCTATGGAAGAAAGTGTTGATCTGTTTCAAGATGAAGAAATGGAATTAGCCGGTGACTCCAACATTGGCTACTTGCAAATGGTGAATGAAAATGATGAGGAGGACCTAGTGATGGACACGTATGCTATTTTTATGTGGAAACAACAAAATCAACTTGATCAAGCTCAAGCTGTTGCTCCACCAACAAAAGAGAAGCCGCCAGTTACTATTGCCAAAAGAGGGTCTCCTCTCCCTTGGCAACCAAAGAAGGCAATGAACCAACAAGTAAGTGCTCCCTGTCCCCCTCTGTCAATTCCCACTGTTCCCAAAGCCAATCTCCTAGTTCCTCATCTACTTTACAAAATTCTTTCCAATATTTTGACATTATTGACCATGCCAAGAAAACCAAGGTCCAAATGTCTGAGGCTAAATACCTCAAAGCCAATCCTGACCAATTTGATAGACTTGTCAAATTTGTGAAAGATAAAGGAATTACCCCAAATTAGGATCCACCTCCTGATGTTCCTACTGCTCCAAAGCCAAATCCCCAAATGCCACAAAATAACCTTGTTTCTATCCCTCTAGTTTCATCTAGGCGTATTGATCTGTTCTTTATTTCTTTGCTTGTCAATGGCTTTAAATTAAGTAACTGTGTTATAGATTCTGACGCATCAGATAATGTGATGCCAACCAAGGTAGCTACTTCCTTAGGCTTGAATCTGACCAAAACCTTTAGCTATTGTTTCTCCATGGAGAACAAACAAATACCTTTAATCGGTCAGATCAAAGATGTGCAGTACACATTTGCTGCATATCTAGAAAAGAAAATAAAGATGATGGTTCTAATAGTTGACATGCCAACATCTTACAAAATTCTCCTCAGATGCAATTTCTGTAAGGATGTTGGAGGTGAACTGAACATGGACATGTCTGGAGCTACGATACCGGTAAAAGGCGTGATGTAGAATTTGATTCCTGAAAGGGAGTAAAAAATTTTAGTTACTCAATCCGATGATCCAAGAGCTCAAATTCTATTTGAGTCTTTAGGCATTGGAACATATTATCTACAAACATAAGAGGTTGATGAATCTTCAAAAAGGCATGAGTTGGAGACCAACGATTCTTCTTCAACAACAAATGAGTCATTAGCAAATGATTTGTCTGTCTCAGATCATGAAACTTCATTAGATGATGAGGTTATAGATTTTAATATTGTTAGTCTTGGTGACCCAAATGGTGTTTGGTTACTCAAGTTTGATGGCAGTTGCTCTTCCACCGGTTCTAGAGCGGGAACAGTTCTCATTTCCCCTATAGGAAATTTTTTCCCTTTCTCTTTCAAATTATAGTTTGAAAACACTAATACCACTATCGAATATGAAGCTCTATTATTAGGAATACAAGTTGCACGAAAGAAAGGTATTAAAAATCTTCATGCTCAAGGTGATGCCGAGTTGATAGTATGTTAGGTAAGAAATTTGTACCAGACAAAAAATGATAGACTTAAGCATTACCTAATCTTGTTTGGGATTGCATTAAGGAGTTTGAGGCTTTTGATATATTTTCAATTCCAAGGGAATATAATGATAGAGCTGATTCCTTAGCAATTTTGGCCACGCTCTTGATATTGCATAAAGACTTTCAAGGTTCCATCTATACCATCGAGTTGGTTTTCCACCCAAGTGTTCTTGATAATTCAAAGAACTGGCAGATTTTCAATGATGATCATCAAATTGTTGCCTTTTTGGAAAAGGCAAAAAATTTCAATGAATTGTACTTTGAAGGAAGTGATTCTCCACATTGAGAATCTATGTTTGATATGGATCTAGTTATGGATGAAGAATTCCTACAGCTCAGAGGGAATAAAATTCCCAAGGGATTAGTATCTCTAGAGAAACTTTTTGATAAGCATGATCGCTATGTCAAGAAGCAAATTTCAAACTCTAATTCATTTAATGAGGTTGAATAAATCAATTTAGGAACTGAAGTAGATCCTAAGATGGTAAACATTGGCAAGTGTTGCACGGTTGAAGAAAGGAAGCAATTTTCCCAGTTGTTACAAGAATATATGGTTGTCTTAGCATATTCATATGAAGATCTAAAATCCTTCCAACCAAAGGAGGTGCAACACGATATTCCCCTTAAGGTTGGAGCATTGCCTTATAAACAAAAGCAAAGGCAATACAACCCAAAGATTTCTAGAATGATCCTGGCGGAAGTTCAAAAAATGTTGAACACCCAAATAATATTCCCTACCATCATTCAACGTGGATAGCAAATATTGTTCCCATTCGGAAGAAAAATGGTGAGATCCGTATTTGTGTGGATTTCAGAAATCTGAACTAGCTGTCACTCAAGGATAATTATCCTCTTCCAGTAATGGACCAAGTTCTACAAAATGTGACTAGATCCAAAATGCTCTCCATGCTGGATGGTTTCTCTAATTACAACCAGATTGAAGTTAATTCAAGTGATCAGCATAAGACGACTTTCACAATGCCATGGGGTACCTTTGCATATAGCAGAATGCCTTTTGGACTGATCAATGTTGGTACCATGTTCCAATGAGCTATGGACTTGGATTTTCATGATGTGATGGGTAATTTTATCGTGGTGTATCTTGATTTCAAATTCTTTTCTAAAAAGCGTCATGAACATTTTTACCACCTAAGGAAAATCTTGGAGAGATGTCGACAACATGGTATTTCCTTGAACCCCAAAAAGTCAATTTTTGGGGTTACTGAAGGTAAAATTCTTGGTCACATGGTGTCCACAGAGGGAATCAAGATTGACTAAGAAAGAGTCAACAATATCAATTCACTTACTTTTCCATTAAGCAAGAAGGCTGTCCATTCCTTCTTTGGCAAGGTAAACTTTCTATGAAGATTCCTTCCAAACTTTGTAGAGAAGACTCATCATATTGTTAATATGATGAAAGGTAATACCACTTTTCATTGGATGGAAGAAGGAAAAGCTACATTTTACAATATCAAGGAGGCCATTGCTCATGCACCAGTGTTAGTCTTCCCTAACTACACCAAAGAATTCATCATGTATAGTTATGCTTCTGAGCATACACTTTCGACGATTTTGGTGCAAGAGAACAGTGAGGGTTTTGAATCTCCAATTGCATTCATGAGATGCCCTCTAAAGAATTATGAATTGAAATATTCCTAGATGGAAAAACATGCTTTCTCTATGGTCAAAGCTGTTAAACATTTTTGATTCTACATTCTTAATAGCCATTTCAAAGTTCTAGTCCCAGATTCAACTATTAAGTCCATCTTA
The DNA here is from genome assembly GCA_007258455.2 of Sequoia sempervirens. Lineage (NCBI taxonomy): Eukaryota > Viridiplantae > Streptophyta > Pinopsida > Cupressales > Cupressaceae > Sequoia > Sequoia sempervirens. The sequence continues at coordinate 1,224,263,756 of VDFB02271358.1, read as the reverse complement.
ACACAACAGGAGTTTGGAACGAAAAGAGGCAATTGGATTGCCAAGATTTAAGAATATGACATGGAAATAAAACCTACCAAGTTGATACATGGGTGAGGACTGTGTCAGCTCATCGCTAAAAATAATCCTGATGGAGAAGTTTTAGAAACTGAAGAGGTAGGTTCAAGTGAACTTCCAATGGTGTTGTTCGTCAGCACCACCGACGAATGGTATTCCAACATTGCCCATTTCCTCACTTATGGGGAATGTCTTGATCATTTAACTTCAAAGGAAAAAAGAAACATCAAATTAAAATCAACAAACTTCATCTTATGGGACAATGGTTTGTACAAGCATGCATTGGATGGGACCTTTTTGTGATGTGTTGATGAAGAACAATAGAAAAAATTGTTGAAGTCATACCATAACTTGGTGTGTGGAGGACACTTTTTAGTGCCAGTGACTACTCACAAGAATTTGAGAGCAAAGTACTATTGGCCCACACTCTTTCAAGATGTGTAATCTTGGGTGCGTAAGTGTGAGTTGTGTCGATAGTTCATAGGTAAGCCAAAGTTGGCGGCTTTACTTTTAAAACCAGTTGTTATTGAAGAGCCCTTCTAGCAGTGGGGAATTGACTTCATCGGTGCAGTAAATCCATCATCAAGTATAGGACACACCTATGTCCTAACTGCAACTGACTATTTCACCAAGTGGGTGGAAGCAATTCTGACTAAGCATGCTACTTCTGAAGTGGTATGTAGTTTCTTAAAAGAAAACATCATTTCCAGGTTTGGTGTGCTGAACAAAATTGTTGCTAACAACACTTCTGCCTTCTTGTCAAGCAAGATCACTAAGTTCTATTTTGAACATGGCATAACTTTGTCACACTCTTCTGACTATTACCCACAAGGTAATGGTCAGGCTGAATCAAGCAACAAGAATTTGGTGATTGTCATCCACAAGTTGGTGGATGAGAATCAACATTTGTGGCACAAAGCTTTGTATGATGCTTTGTGGGAAGATAGAATAACTCTGAAGCGGGTGATTGGTATGTCTCCCTTTCAACTATTGTATGAGTTGAATGTTGAAATTCCCATAACCTTGGAACTTCCATCCCTTAAATTGGCTAAGGCCATTGAGGACGAGACTTTTGATAACTCTATTGATAAGCGTATAGTGTATCTCTCCGAATTGGAAGAGAATTGAGTTTAGGTGGCTAACCACATCACAGAGCATCTAGACCAAGTAAAGAAGCTTTTCAACAAGAAGGCCAAGTCTCGAGATTGTCAAATTGGTGATCTTGTTCTCCTATGGGACAAGTGAAGAGAACCAAAGGGTATGCACAGGAAGTTTGATTCACTGTGGACAGGACCTTTCAAAGTTCATCAGCTACGTGGTGAAAATAGTTTCCTATTGGCATACGAGGATGGAATGACATTTTCCCTTCCTCATAGTAGGAAACATCTCAAACACTTTACACAGTAAGGTGACAGGTGTTCGAATGTAAATATTTTTATCCTTTTAAGTCCTTGTGTCTTTTTTTTAAAGTCTTTTTGTCATCGTCGCCTGAATCTATGCCCAATGGATGGATAAAGGAACTTGAATTCTAGAGTTATTCTCCCTTCATTCATTTCAAATAATGGTTGAAGGAAGATCCCTAAAAAGATCCAACTATTATCATGGAATCTAGCAGTACTCGATTCACGGATAACCGCCCTATGAAACTTATTTGTTTCATAGGTTCATGATGTTCAAGCACACAAAACAAGGAAAATATCAATTCACCTTGATGCACGGTCTAAAGTCTTAAATATTCTGTTTGAGTGTTCCCCTACGTCCATCTCTTGAAGACCTTCAAAACGAATATCTTCACGAACTCTCAAGTTTAAGAGTTAGTCAAAATTGTGAAATATGTCAGAGCGCTGAAAATCAACGCTCCTACATATTACCTTAGTCATTTTTCATCTCCAAGTGTAGGAGCACTGATTTTCATCGCTCCATGTTGTTTCCTTTGCTAAAATTGCATAAGCGGTGATTGTCCAACTTAGACTTTTTCATGCACGAGTGGTGATTTTCACAGCCAGTGCATGTTTCACAGTTTTCCCTCCAAAATTTGTGCCTTCATTAATGCGCAAGTCTAGTTCACTTAATGACCTTTTAAGTGACTTTTAAGTGATTTTTTGTTAATATTTTCTCTTTTCATTTTATCTTCCCTCCTCCTTCTTGCACGAATCACTCTTAGAGCTCTTGCAAGGTCATGATTTTAAAGACTTCTTTGCCTTTTCAAGCTAGGGTTTCAAATTTTCAGGTATGTCATTTCTCTTCCCTTTCTTCGTCGTTTCCTTTTCCTTTTGATTTTAGTTTATCTTCTACCTTCTTTCCATATCGCATCTACTCTTTGTATTTTTGTTAGGGTTTTTGTTTTCCTTTTGTGATAGTGCGTCTTAGGTTGTTTTTCCCTCGTGTTTCTCCTTTGCCTTCTTGTCTTTCCATTTTTGAGTGTATTGCTGAGTTCTAAGTTAAGCGGTGAAATTTGTATTATATGCATGATTTTAAAATAAACTTCATCAATCTTGAATGAAACTCTTGGTGTCCAAGCAGAAAAAATCACCGCTTGAGCCCCAAGTTTTCCCAACATCAGCAATGTCCAAGCGGTGAAAATCACCGACATTACACCATGAATTTCCATTGTTTCAAATGATAAGGCAGGGTTTTTAGACGCCTTTACACTTTGAAGATTAAATCCAAACTCCACATGTAGGAGCGGTGAAAATCACTACTCCTACATGGAGTAGTCTATCACTTAAATGCTCAAGTGCTCTTTTTCCATGCCTTTACACTCTAAAGTTGTTCAAAGCTGGATAACATGTCAAGGCACTGAAAATCAGCACCTTGACACTTTTTTCAAATAAATTTCCCCCACATGTAGGAGTGCTAAAAATTAGCGCCCCTATATGTAAATCAACATCTCCAAGTGTAGGAGCATTGATTTTCAACGCTCCTACATAATTGGTAGTTTTTCCTTCAAACACTTCAAATCACTTCGTTTTCACTCCAAACACCGTTTCTTCACTCTCACTCCATTTTCTGTGCCTAATTTCTCATTTCACTCTTGCTCCACATTGCTTGCTTGCCTCACGCTTCCCAATGCTTCATTTTTTCCTAACG